>JAJLUM010000004.1:70896-222939 GCA_030564265.1 Blastobotrys attinorum
TTTTTTTTTTTTTTTTTTTTAGAAACTACTGATCCAATGGCCTTTCTCTCTGTTAATTCCATGCCGCGAGTCTATTTCCAACTTTTGATGGCGATGCACTAATATAGTACCTCGGAGAAACCTTTTTGTCTCCACGGGGTAAGATGGAAAGCATTTATATATATATGTAAAAAAAAAAAAAATAAATAAAATTGAATTAAAAAATAGAGCTTCTCAAAAGAGAAACCGATCAAACTGCATATCTTGATTCACTTTTATTCACCTGCTCCTGCCCTTAAGTTACTTTTTCATGTATGTCTTCATCCCGTCTTTTGGAGAAAAAAAAAAGTTTTTCCAGACTCCGTTTCACAATAGCTTTCCGTACAAGGTACTATAGCCAGATCTCTGATTTCTATTTGCCCACCTGGAGTCACGTTCAGATTCTCTCGGAGTCGGATTTATTGTGCATCAGGAATTCAACTGCAAAAAAAAAAAAAGGTTTATCGGATTGCCCATTAAGGATCCTGTGTCCTGTCCCTTCCCGTTTGTTTCAAGGTGGTTGGGTTCTTGTGCTCGGTGGTGCCCTATTTTGAATTTTTCCCCCCACGGTATTTAATTGGGTATTTTTCCTTTATTTTTTTCTACTCCTACTTTCCACTTTTTTTTCTTCATTCCTCGTTTATATTCCTTTATATATAGATATATATCGAATAAGTAATCTCTCTTGTCCGCTCATCAGTTAATACGTACGTAGATATATCGTAAAAAAAAAAAAGAGAAAGACAGAGAGAAAGAACAAAAAAAGAAAGAAAGAAAAAACACTTCACTCACGTGCCAAAAAAAAAAAAAAAAGAACACCAAAAATCAAAAATGTCCAAATTTTTAAAATCTGGAAAATTATGGGCATTCTCAGCTGTAACACTGAGTGCTGGAGCTGGTCTCGTCTATCGAGACTCTTCTGCCGCTGATAAAAAGCTACATCAACCTTATAAACATTCCCCAGTAGCTCCTCCTCCACAAAGATCACAAATCATCAAAAACCTAAAGACCTCGGGTACTTATGATATGGTCATTGTCGGTGGTGGGGCAACCGGTGCAGGTGTCGCTCTAGATGCAATCTCCCGGGGTTTGAAAGTAGCCCTGATTGAACGTGATGATTTTGCCAGTGGCACCTCATCAAAATCAACAAAACTAGTCCATGGTGGTGTTAGATACCTTGAAAAAGCAGTATGGAACCTTGACTACGACCAATACAAACTGGTCCGAGAGGCCCTCCACGAACGAAGAGTCTTTTTGGATATCGCCCCACACTTGTCCTTCGCTCTCCCTATCATGATTCCATTGTACAAGTGGTGGCAAATGCCTTATTACTGGGCCGGTGTCAAGTGCTACGATCTACTAGCCGGTAAACAGAACTTGGAATCAAGTTACATCATGACCAGAAGCCAATCCCTTAATAGCTTCCCAATGCTTAACGACGACAACCTCAAGGGTGCCGTGGTTTACTATGATGGTTCTCACAATGACTCAAGAATGAACGTTTCATTGGCCCTAACCGCTCTACATGAAGGTGCTGACGTTATCAACCATATGGAGGTTACCGAAATCCAAAAAGATTCTCAGTCCGGTATGATTAACGGTCTAACCGCCAAAGATTTGGAATCTGGTGAAGATGTGGGCGTAAGCGCCAAGTGTGTTGTAAACGCTACCGGGCCCTTCTGTGACTCAATTCGAAAATTGGATGATCCTTCTGTACAATCTATTGTTGCTCCTGCTGCTGGTACTCACGTAGTGTTGCCTGGATGGTTCTGTCCTCAAGATATGGGACTTTTGGATCCAGCAACTAGTGACGGTCGAGTTTTGTTCTTCTTACCATGGCAAGGTTCCACCATTGCTGGTACCACCGATGATCCATGTGACATTGACGATATGCCAAAGCCTCAAGAAGAGCAAATCAGATTTGTATTGAAGGACATTTCAAAGTACATTAAAGGTAAAGTCGACATTCGTCGAGAAGATGTTTTGGCCGCATGGACTGGTATCCGACCTTTGGTTATGGACCCAGAGAAAATGTCTCATGGTGGATCCCAAAACGTTGTAAGAAACCATTTGGTGACCAAGAGTGCCAGTGGTCTAGTCACTATTGCCGGGGGTAAGTGGACTACCTACAGACAAATGGCTGAAGAAACAGTTGACGAATGCATTGAATCCTTTGGATTGAGACCTCAAAGACCAAGTCAGACAAAGACTCTGAAGCTTGTTGGCGCCGATCAATGGACCCCATTGCGATACATTGAACTCATTCAGCGGTACAACCTGGAACCAGAAGTTGCCAAACACTTGAGTGAAAACTATGGTACTAGAGCATTTACTGTCGCTGATCTGTGTACCGAACAAAGCGGTAACGGAACTATCGAAGCTCCTTATTCCACTTCTACGTTGGGTAAGAAGATCCTTTCGCCTTATCCATTTGTCGATGGTGAACTCTACTACGCTATGAGATATGAATATGCCACCACTGTGGTTGATTTCATTGGCCGACGAACTCGTTTGGCCTTCTTGAACGCCAAAGCTGCATTTGAAGCTCTTCCTCGAATCATTGATGTTATGGGCAAGGAATTGAACTGGGACAAAGCTAGACGAGAGGCTGAATACAATAACAGTGTAGAGTATTTGACCTCAATGGGCTTGGGTTTGGGTGAAACAACTCAAGAAAAGTAATCCTGACAAAAAAACGCCTTCATGACGACGATAAAACAACAAACGACGAGATGATGATGATAATAAGAATAATAAGAATAACAACCGTAATAATAATATCAAAAATATGTCAATATCAAAAATGGTTACAACTAGATCAAAGGGGAAAAAGAATCAAAACTGGAAATCTCAACTTAAATGCCGAAGATTTTATCAAGTTTCACCTTTCGTTTTACCTTCAACATAGCCTTTGTTTTGACAATATAACTTTCATGTAAATATAACAACTAATAATAATATGAGAAATTTTGCGTTGAATAGTCATAATGAGGTAAATCTACAAACTACGGGAGTACAGTAAAAAGCATAGCACTTACTTCTTCTCTACTATGTTTTAGCTGGGCTATGGGGTAACAATTCTGGCCTATACCCAAAGAAAATTGTATATTTATTTGGATGTTTAAGGTATATCAACATATGGAAGACTACATCCTAATGCAGGTCTTAAATTTTTATGGGAGTGAAAGCATCACTCTACCAGCTGCAATATCCACGTCTCCGCCGCATACTCTCCTGTTTTGAATGATACATGTTCGACTTGAGGGAAGTGATATGAAAGAAAAGTACAAAATTGGAGTGTTGAAAGGAATAAAACGTGAATATATCAGAAAAGGGGATTGTAACAATTGTCTGGATTATTTTTTCTCTACATGCTCCATTTTCTAATCAATTATACTTCTCCAATAGTGGAAATCAAAAAACATCTTCCTCTTCTTCATTCTCTTCAGTATCATTGGAGTCCACATTCCTTTTCTCGTTTCTTCGAATTGCAAAATCCGGTCTCAGAAGAATATAGCCAAGAATTTGCCACAAAAGAGACCATGCTAACCCACCGACCATCAACCAGGCTAATACGAAGCCAGTTTTTCCCAAACTTGCCTCTATTCCGAGAGAATCTTTATTGCTATTAAACTGATCTCGGTAATGCGTCATTGTGGTCTTGGCGACCGTGCCAGCTACTGCCGAGGACGGTAAAGCAAGAATATTGATAACAAACGCTGCTAGCGACGGCCATCCGGTTTTATAACCAGCAATGTAGAACCCCCATGTGACGATTACTGCGACAAACTCAACCACTATAAACGACACTGCTACAGTGTAAGCGGTCCAAATATTTTTGGTGGCCGACGCCAAATAAGAGTCAATTGCTTCCACTCCTTGCGGGGAGCTCAAAGTAATATTGTGTCTGTTTAAATCTTCATTCATAACTTCCGTGAATGTGACAGTAAAAGGGGTTCTTTCATGTTCACAGTATTGAATTGTTTCCGAAGTTTGACTATCACCTTTAATCAAGCTGCTGCTCTTGGTACGATTTTCTGTTGACCCTTGTATATACTCAACCTTACAAAGTGAATTAGCACCAATTCCATAGTGGTCTGCCAAACCCGCTTGGTGAGTGCTATTGACACTTGAAGATGAAGATGAAGTGTCCAAGTATTCAAGGTTCATTGAATGTACATCGAACTGGATGAAATACACAGATCTCAGCATGTTTGCTCCTTGGTAGAGGGAGAATGCTGTAGCGAGAGCCACAATAGATCCAATGAATGCGCCAACATAAGGAAGGCCCCTGGTAAAGTTTGGATTTCTTCGAGCAAAGCTAATGAAAAAGTTTGAAGATTTCATTGTTTTGTGAGAGTTTTCATCCATGCTGTTTTGAGATTTTGATAATGTGTGCGAGTTCGTAGTATTGTCGATGCTAGTCTGTGGTTCTGTGGTGAAACTAGTGAACGGTTGGTTCTGCATTGTTATTACTACTCTAATATACAAGTTCAGTTGTGTAGTTGTGAAGAGTGTTATCGAAACAAGTCGAATCTGGTCTGTTTCTTGGTTTTTAAAAAAAAAGAAAGAAAAAGGTCTGCTGATCAAGTACTAGTTTGAGCCGCGTTCTCGCGCATATGCAGACAGCCGCAGTGAGGCTTTTCCGATATATATATAGCGTGTTCTATACTCAGGTAATAGAAATCTGAGAACGAAAATAGTGTAATGAACTGATCAATTCAAAAAAGAGTGCCAGTTTTTTTAGTTATCAAGATGATAGGGGGTAACCACGAGAAATTACCTCCTTTCTCATTCACCCAGCCAACCATTAAATTGAAATCGAAGACACTTTAACCCACACAGCTGGATACAACCATTACGAAGGGACGAGAAAAAGTCAGAAATTTTGCAAAAAAACTAAGGGAAAATAGGAGACAAAATAAAAAAAAAAAAAAAAAAAAAAAAGTATGTAAGGAGAGAAAGAGGATCATAAACTTGGTACAAGTATATATTGAATAAATAAAAATTAGAACCAACATACAGGTTCAATAAATAATTCAGGCACCAGCTCCAGGAACAGATCTCAGTACCTATAGCTCGCATTATATGGAAAATAAGGAGCAGGAATATGCTGAGGAATACCGTTTATGATCAAATTAGATAGTGGCGTTGAAGAAGAGGAAGTAGTAGATGAGGACGAAGACGACGCTGCAGGAGCGGTGGATGTCGTCGTTGAAGCCATCATAACCTCACACTGAGCATCACCATTGATTATTGGCGGCGGTTCGATTACTTTCAAGGCGCCTTCTTCGAGCCGATACAAATCGAAAGAAGAGAAAACGTTTACCCAGTTGCTAGTTCCTCGTGTATCAAGACTAAAATCTACCACAGGACAAGGAATTCGCACTGGCCCAACCGGAGTCAACTTAGCACTACACTTCTTCATTGCCTCATAACCTTCATTATTCAGTCCCAACTGCAGACACTTGGTCATTGAACGCACTTCCTCTATTTCTAGACAAGAGCGGTAATCGCAGGACCGAATGTCGATGGCGAATTGCAGCAGATCAAACTTGTGGTCGGAATCTATCTGCTTGAACCGCCGGCTTTTCATAGCAAAATGGATGGGTTGGTATATCAACAGTTGAGGCACTTTGTATTGCAGTGCTTTACGAATAATTTCTTGATGGTTATTGTCAGACTTGATCACCTTGAGAGATTCGAGATTTTTGGGCAGTCTAAGAATGTCGAACATGGGGAATCCTAACAATACGAGATGCTTTAGACCTGGTAGCATTTGGTACGCAGAGTGCCTCAATAGAGACGATGAGAACCAGTAGAATGTAGTCACGTTGGGGACGGGACTTTTAGAGGATGGCATATTATCGAGAATGAGAGTTTGGATGCTCTCGGGTAATAGCATGTCGTTGTTGTCGTTATCACCACCGCTGCTACTATCATTGTTGTTTTCAGCACTACTATTGTGATCACTGATAGGAATTCCCAATATGGCCAAATGCTTGAGCTTCTTTGAGTGAGATACCAGCTCCTTGACAAAGCTACGAGAGAGCTGGCTACAGACACCATTTAACTGCAGCATCATCTCAAACCGCTCCACACTTTCTGGCAGCCGTGAGCCACCGCCAACCATTTGGTGAATGGTTCGTTCAACATCAGACACTGTCGTGGGCGCAGAGCCCTTGTGCTTGTGCTTTGAAGGCACACTGGGGCCAGCATGGTAGAAGATGCGTAGGTTTTTCACACAGTCTATACGCAAAGGAGTGACGATATTGAGCCTACTTTTGCGGGTGATCTCAAAATTGACACTCACCGTCATGCGGTCGAGACGGATGCTCTCCTCGTACGTTTGCATCATGGAGTTGAAGATGGAGTTGCGGTCCTCATCACCGTACAGCGAGTTGGCAATAAACTCAAAATTCAATGCAATAAGATTAGGAAATCTTTCGGGTACCCGTTTGGTCAGGAACCAGTATATATTTAGTGAAGCCTTATTCATGTTGACCCGGCGTGTGGGGTAAAAGTCCGGATTGCCTTCATATTCCTCTGTATAAAGCGGAATTTTAAGCGAAAACTTGCGCACCAGGGAAAATAGGTCATCGAATGGACCTTTCGCTGCTGTATTACTGGACAGCACCGACTTCTTCACAAAGTCATCAGCTGAAGTCCAGTTTCGTTCCTTCTTGAATCCGTCGTCTGTAGCATGAGTTGGTGATGAACCAACATACGACGACGATGCAGAAGGTTTCTTATTACCATTCTCACTCTTTACAGGTCTCCCCATGCGGATATATGTCTGGGCAGGAGAGTGGTCTGCTCTATACTCCTCCCCAATATGCCTTGCTACATAGCTGTTATCAGTTGATCTTCCTTTATATGCCGTACTAACATCTAAAACGACATGGGCCCACCTCACTACATCTACAGCACTTCGTAGTTTTTTATCTATACCAAATACTGCTTTCAGATCATCGTTGTCTAAATGCGATAAAATCAACAGTTTAACTTCTAAGGGAAGGCAGGATAGCGATGGATTAATTCTTGTCCCGCCGCCGTTCATTAGTGTGGCTATTCCGAGAGGATGTGCTGGTTTAGAGAGGTACAGGGTGAAATGGTATTTTGAGGTACTAGGTCAGTTATCTACCTCTTTCTCTCTCTCCCTCCTTGTGAGTGATGCTACGTTTACGGCACTTCTGTGTGTGGTAAGAGAAAGAGGTTATAAGAGTAGTAGGAGAGGTTAATTATGCGGGAAATAGCAGATAGTGCGTGAGGAATAAGGAGCAGAAATCGAATCCCGTACCCGGCATGCCGATTCCGAACTTTTTTTAAGCTTAAGCACTGGGTAGTCCTTGTACGAGGTGGGCGAATACGAGAATTACCCCAACCAAGCCGCGGCTGCCGTTGGGCACCGAGCTACCTTGAGCCGCACGTAACAGGATCGTGCCCTAAAGCCCAAGATTTTCTCTCTCTCTTGTTCGATGCTTTTATTGGAGAGAACTGAATACTTCGGAGGAACTATTTTCAGCATGGACTTCTATTGACTATTTTATTCGATCAACCCTTGGGTATAGTAACTCCGCATAGATAGCGACCCCCACTTCGATATTCAAACAAAATATTCATAATTCATTCATTACCATTAACTGAGCAGTTTATACAGAAGTATTTATATAAAGTAAATAAGAGAAAACAATTTAATAATAGAAGTATAAGGATGGACACATAAAAGGCGTGACAGCTCCCCCAAATTACAATTAATAAAACTGACCCTTTTGGAGACCAAAGTATTGACCCTCCGGCATTGTCTTATACGGCATAGATGCACCATCTTCACCAGCACTGGATACACTGTTACCCCACCAGACTAAGTCCTTTGGATGGTACTGAACTGCAAAGAAAAGAATCAATGCACTGAAAGCAGTAGCTCCCGTGAGCCCAGCAGCAGTGACATAGGTATACTTTTCCCACCAAGCAGTGTATCGTCGCTTGATGAAGTAGTGGAATGCAAAGTTGACATACATACCAGGAATGGAGTATGACATGTTGATTGGAGCCCACAATAGGAATCCATTACACACAACGACGGGGTTGACAATTCGGAACCAGCTGAGGAACTTGAATAGCGTAGCATTGAGAGGCTTGAAGATTCCGTTTGGCAATTGTCGTCGGAAAAATTCCCGAATATATGCACCACATCTTTGCCCAACCAAAAACACAATTGCGACCAAGAATCCAATCAAGAAACACCATTGAAGTTCTGGGTAAAGCTGATTAAATACTCGTTTTGGACCGATAGATCCCCACATGACTGCGGCAGAGTAGTATACTTGAGAACCATTAGCACAAGTAAACTTCTGGGCCTGCTCTGGAGTACAGAGACCTTTAATATTGGAGAATTGCCACTCCATCACACCGATAGATACAAAACAACTTAGGATTGTCGCAATCAATTGACCTCGGAACACAGCTCGAGGTGGGATCTTGGCATAGTGGCCCATCTTTTGATCAGAAATATAGTTGTCAGCTTGACCATTAATATTGTAGCCAAATGCCTTGGCAAACATCAGGGCCTGTGCGTTACCTGGCAAGGCATAACCAATAATCAGTTCAGTAAGGACATTAAGCCCCTCAGTGATACCAGTAACAGCATAAATGATACTCATTGGCACAATGTATGCAGCATTGATACCGACAACAAAGAATAAAGTCCAGACTGGAGTGTGGATTGGATAGAGAGCAATGCACAAAACACCAAATACAAAGGAAATAACAAAGATGCACAAAAACCACCAATCGGGAGCTTCTGGGTACTGCATCATCATGGTGCTGTGTGCATCCTTATAACCATCGTACATAGAAGGTCTTTGAGGACCTTCTTCGTTATAGGCTCGCTTGACTTCAGCAAAGTTGAAAGTAACAGCATAACGCAAGACTTTGAATAGTCGTGTCAGTCCGTAGGTCAAATCATGTTTCATATCCTTATACAACCCAACAAAAGCATCTCGAGCCAGTCGCCATTGGTCAACGAACATGTAAGTAACGTTCAATGGATAAAATGCAAAAAAGGCTCCATAGACAACCAAGTTGGCAGCACTGTAGTATGGAGGGGAGTATTCCTTGTATTTGTTAACATTAAAAGTACCGTCAGAGTTTAATACCTTGGTAACTTCGTATTGCTGACCGTCGTTGGCAAAAACGGCTGAAGTATTGATTGGGATATATTGGGTCCACTTTCGGTTGGAATAGAAGACACCTAGAATAACAAACATTGCCAAAAGACTTCCCATAAATTGCTGGAAAAATGCAAAGAATGGACTTTGGAATGGCAGGTTTTGGTTGGCAACAAGCCAATCAAAGGTTGGAATCGGATTGAGCCCTAGCCCCATGATTGAGCCTGTAACGTTAGCCAGGTTGTAGTTACTTGGCTTAATCCAGGTCATCCAGTTGAAAGTACTCAATGCTGTGAACAAGTAACCAGGGATCCAATAATAGACAAACACAATAGCAAACAAAGTGAAAAAGTACCTGTATCGAGTGACCTTCCACCCATGTACTGGGGCATCCTCTTTATCTGGAACCAAAAGTGCTCGACTCAATGCTACAGTGGGAAGAATAGAGGGCCAAATTGTTTTAGCTGGATAAACCGCAAATCGTCGAAGTAATCCAGCAAATCCGAATCCCATACACTGGTTAGACAAGGTCAACAATACCTCGTACCCAAATGTGACCCACTTTCCGCCGAAATAGACGTCTAGCTTTTGGACTTGAAAATTCCAGTACACGTAGATGGTAGTCAAGCAGACATTGAACGCGATTGTGGCGAACATTTGTTCCTTGTAAGTCCATGGACCTGGATTCAAAGAGTGTCGAGTGCCACCAACGGTGAACCCCCAATCTGGAAGTACCCATTCGCATACTTTACCACATGGGTACAGCAGCAACTGCACAATCTGAGAACTCAAACTAATAGTTGGGAAACGAGGCGCGAAGAAAGTGTTGACACCCATACCGATAATAGCCCATATCATTGCTAGAAAGTAGGACCGAATGGTTTCAACAGGAATTGTTGGATCATCGTATGGATCAGCGATGGCTCGTACTTCCGGATAAGGCGAATGGTACTTGATCACAGCGGCCTCAGCCTTGCAATCAAATTCCCATTCGTCTTGGGAGAGGCCAGCTTCCTCTGGTCCTTTTACTAGTAGCTGCATCTTCTCCATTATGTCGTATGGGAAGTTGCCGTCACCATCGTGATAGTCGATAGCCTTGTGAAGAATGTCAATAGCGTCCTCAATGGAGAGAGCTAGAATTTTGTCATAGATGTATTCAATATCTGCCTTTGGGGCAATGTTATCTTGTTCAGCCTTTTGGCCCAGTTTTTCAGCTAGTAGCTGACGTTGGCTTTGGTCCACTTTTTCCAAATTAGTTGGAAGTTCTGACAATGGCACTTCTGCCGAGTTGAAAATGTCTTTTTCTTCTGCCATTGTTGGTTGTGTCGATTGGCTCTTCAGAGGTTGAGGCTAGAAGGGAGGTGAAAGACAAATAAATGGCAGGTAGTCGAAAAGGGATTATTAGTGAGTGGAGCAAATTGTGATAGACCTGTTGAAAGAATAAAACAACTAAGGATATTTAGAGGTATTTATATAGACACTGCTACCCCCTCCCCAATCTCTAGATAGATAAAATATATAGTCATCGTTCATCCCAGATCTGGCTGGTTGGCTGGCTAGCTATCTACTCATTCTTTGGTATATCAGTTTTAATTGCTTTTTTATTTTCTTTTCTTCCTCTCTCTCTCTCTCTCTTTCTCCCCCTATGACTACTGATAGATAATAATTATTAGCGGACTTGCTTTTTTGTTTGAGCCAAGTGATTCTTGTCATCGAGGGAGAATTAGAGTCAAAAGTGACCGACGGTTGCCGCACTAAAGATAACCTACATAGATATGAAAGCGATACATTACTATCAGATACGGCTACGGCATTGAGGGAGGAGAGATTCTATAGTTTCTTCTTTCTCTCGGAGAGGGGGAGAAGGCAATTGGCCAATCAATTAGTGAAACCCTTCTTACTATTGTACGGCAAACGACAAATGGGCCGGTAGAGTATGTGCGAGGTGAGGGGTGAGAGGTGAGACCCATTCACGAGATGGTATTCAAAAGATCTCCTAGTGGGGATGGTCTCAGAGTGAGGGCCCGTTGGTAGCAGAACATGGTAAAACAGCAGAAAGCTTGTCTTCATGGTAGTCGTAGTAGTAGTATTATTATTATTTTATTTTGTTCTAACAGTGTGCCGATTTCGCAATATTGCACCATTAATTGTTGATCTAATACTAAATATACTATGCAAACCCAGCCAATCCTTGTGAAACAAATCTGTAGAGTGCTAGCCACAATACGGTAAAACGGCCACCATCAAGCGGACGAGTAGGAGGGGACTAGAAACGAGGTAAGGGAAAGCATTCTGTTCACTAAAAAACGGCCAACTCTGCAAGTAAGATGCGGAGAGATATGTGAGATATTCGTGTGGCTGCATGCTGGTCGTTATCTTGTACTAGAGCCTGGGCCCTTGGTAACTAGCACCTAAAAACGGTACTTACCGGAATGACCAGACTAAGGTCGTCCAGATAGGGGGTTCGCTGAGGCTCGATGTGGTCCAATGGTAGTCCAGCTGTAGGGACTCCTTCTTCTGGCGGTCTTCAATTGTGAGACACAGGTTGGATTGGGCCCGATGATCATTTGTCCATCACTTCCAATCGCGGAAGAGGTGTTCCTCTGTGGCCATTGTAGGGCTGGTTGATACGATGTATATATGGCTGGTAGCTGTATAGATGAAATGGCGGAAGATCCTGGAGGATGGGTGCTAGTGTCGAGAAGAATCGACTTTTTTTTTTTTTTTTTTTTTTTTTTGACTGCTAGCATTAGTACTAGTGTAATAATACTGCTGGTTCTAGGTATTTAGTACCACAGATCCTACTGGGCCCCAAGTCCACCTAAGATCGTCGGCCAAAGAGACGTGCGGCATCATGCAAAATGCAAGTAGACCGCACCAATTCGTTCCGATGAGATAACAGACATAAGGCGAGGCGGGGACGTCGGCGCCGTATGGGCCCGACTACGTACGTACGTATATCTCTGGCGCCTCGGGCCCCTAGAGTGAGGGCCGGAGAAGGGTTTTTTTTTAGATGTGAGATGAGGGTCTGAATGAATGAGCAATTGATCAGTATCCATTGGTTGGTTTATTTTATTGACCAATCGAATAACAGGACTCTGACTGAAAGCTCATCGAGGCCGTTTTTGTAATGAAGAGACAAAAATAGATAATGAGGCACAACGGTTTATTTATCCACCAATTATCTCGGTGTGATCTGATAATCGTACTGTACTACGGTTTTGCAACTCTGTACTACAATTTATTCCTATCTATCACTCAAGTATCACATAAAACGTTTCCCTGCCTAATCGTTCGCATCCAAGCTGGCGCCGTGGATGCTTTCTTTCGGTGTCTGTTTGCTTGTGCCGTAAGATGATAGATAGGTAGACTACATGCGGCACACTCTTGGAAAAGTCTGGGCACGTCCTGATAGAGAGCAAAGACGACCCAGCTTTGTAGCTTTCATATATTAATACTATCAATTATTATATGCCTTACAGAGACTGTATACTATTACGTGCGTGTTGCAGTTGGGTGTGTGGCCCATACCTGGGGTGGTTGGACTCTCTTATGCAGAATAGCGTGATGAGGTTCGAAGCCAAGAAGAAAGGATCTATATCCAGTTTTGGCTTTAATAGCACTTGGCCAAGTTGCATATAGATAGCGGAGTAGTATTGAAATAGAATTTGCCCGGCTACCGGAACTCTGATCCCTTAGTTTTATCGTATGCAGTGAGGGAAGCGAAAGAATCACGACAACAAATATTACGCTGATGGCATCACTCCGTAATTTTGGCTTTCTTTCCATGCGCGCCGTTTGATTATACCAGATTTATTAAATAAATTAAATCGTTCCCTGTGCAGTGGTTCACGAAGATCACCGTGGTGGGTCAGGACATCCGCTAGACGTACAGATCGTGTGATCCCTTGCTTGGAGAGAGACGGCTTCCAAGAATTCAACAGTTGCTTCTTTGAAATTTTTTAAAACATACTTCTTAGCTTATCTATTTGATGGTGCCGTAGTGCCGTGGGTGGAAATTTTGTGGATTACGAATGGCTGTTGATTTAGTTGAAGAAGCTGTCAACATCGGCGGATACCTATCTGGAACAATGGATCTCTACGGTTATTTTGCTGTGGGTCCTTGTATGGGGCCGTTCTCCAATAGTAATGAATGCATTGTGAACTCAATTGCCTAATTCTGATGCTACCTTCACAGCTTGTTCATTAATTTTTCAGTTGATAAAAAGATAAGCTAGGAGCTTGTCTTGAAAAACGCCCATGGGCCAAATACTTGAGTTCATATATCTCTTAAACCGAATCAAACGCCCTTCTGAATTTATCGTTTGGTCGGGGGGGCCACTGGAAATTCCTCGGTCGTTCTGGAGCCACATACTTCTTTATCTACTTTCGCCAAACCAGCGATGCCCTGGGCCCTTGGAGATGTAAGGGCCGTTTGCATGTATGTCTCATTTCGAAAGCCCCACATGTCTCAACTTCAGGCAAAAATAAACCACATCAAGTGTAGTTCCAGACCTCTACAGAATCGTTTGAGACTACTATGACAGATCGAGGTATCAGTAACAAAACAGAGCTTTGATAGAGGCAGTCGATAAATGAAAGGCAGGCTTTTTTTTTTTTTCTTCAGCATCTCATTGCATGAAGAACCCGGGTTTAAAAAGCTAACCTCAGGTGAACTGAAGTCCTTTATGTTCCCCGTTGCCCGTTTCGACGCTATATGACTATTTAAGTAACGGAACAAAAAAATCACACAAGAATTTCCCGGGTGCGGCTCAAAGTCATCCACCCCTTCAGTAAGCAGTTTTCCAGTCATTTAAGAATATTTGCCGAAATAACGTTTGACCTCTCATTATCTGCTAATGGACTCTTCTTGAACTGTACAAGATGGCCAACTATCCCGTTCGAATTCGAATGGATCGCATATGGCAAGCCATTGAGTAAAAGCACATGGCGTCTGCTAATTCCGCTTTCTTCCATTGACGAACGAGTTTAACTTGATCACATTCCCCTAAAGTGGAGAAAATCAAGACAGTAAAAATCCTGAGAGCAATTCGTATTATTTAATCTCTAGAGGGGCCATTTAGCCGTGCTGGTTTCTATGAACTTATTTCAGGAGAAAAGGCGGGGTCGCTCAATTAGGAACCGCCTACGAAACCATTCAAGTTTGTGTATGGGACTTTATACAACGCCCATGGAACTAATCAGTACCGCCTAGAAACCAAAAAAAAAAAAAAAAAAAAAAAAAATTAATACGGTTAGATTCTCGTCGAACACGCCTGTATAATCGAAGACGTGATTAGCTAGTGCTAATACTTCTTGACTCTACTATATAGTCGTTGTCCTGACAGAGGACATGCATTTATCTTTACAGACTATCGGCGTTGGCAGCTGAACGATTGGCTCCGTAATTGAACTTCAACTCAACTCTTTTTTTCTCGGTTTTACTTATTGTGCTGCTAGATTTTATTCATTTCCCGAATTTTCATGTTACATCATAATTCCAAATGTGGGGAAGAGGGATACAATAAGCTGATTTACTGCCCCCAATCATCTATTTGCCAGCCACATGTGAGAGCCCCATCCTAATAATGAAATATCTCAACTATACGGCTCTTCAAGAGCTGTCTAGAAAAGAGGGGTCTTTAATACCTACGGGTCGTTTCAGAAATTCAATGCTCACGAAACTGGTAGTTCTGGTGCCGTGTGGATTTATGTAATATGTCCCCCAATCAATGTGGAAGTCTTATTTTATGCAGTTGGCCATGTCCTGGTCCTTTTGCTTCTGCTAATATTTTCTTATCTCTTTTTTTGCTATCGCACTCATCTTTCCATGTGATATATCTCTCACTGTTTGATAGACATCAGCACGACTAAGAAAAATATAGCAACCCAAGCGAATCTGTGGAGTTCGTGCAGATCATAACGATACATATTATTATTACATGATAATTATATACAGGGTATTGCTCCTTTCTATCAGTTTTAGATTATTACCTATTCGAGTTTTCCTGGAACTTTCCCGTTCTGACTCCATAATGTGTAGTTAGTTAGTTAGGTTTTTTTTTTTTTTTTTTTTTTTTTTTTTTTTTTTTTTTTTTTTTTTTTTTTTTTTGTTGAAGTAGTTAGCCACACCTCGTGCGGCTTAGATACTTCATCCACCCCGGCATCGAGCTCTACTCAAATAAATAATTCATTAATATATAACTACCATCTCTTTAATTCTGAAAAGACAAAATATAGAGCAGAAAAAGGTTAGATAGAATGGCTCGGAACAATGTACCTCTCTGTCTACCCCAGTTTTGGACTGTTGGTCTGTCAATCACGCACTGGATGGTATCTCAATCTATATGGACACACAGAGATCTTTACAAGATACAGTGGTTAACATTTGGAACATTTCCTAGCATCTCCAAATGCTTAGATTATTTCTTTTAAATTAGCATTCATCCCCCATCTCTATCAATACATTCATCTCCATCATGACCCTTCGTCCCTCTTGATTCTCTATCATTAATCTTTAGTGTTGGGTGATTCTTCACCACTCCAAGTTTACTTAATCCTTTCCACATCCACGCCACAGGTTCATCAGGCACCTCAATTTCTGCCCTAAAATTCTCAATAAACACCTGGTCCGCCGACTCCAAATCAGAGAACCGCGAAAACTCCTCGGCAATAGACGCCATAGACCAAAAACTGAGTTTTCTTAAACACGCCACCATCAAACAAGTCACCTGTGATCCATTCAAACAATGCACATATGCAGGAGCCAGACTGGCATCAATCATACATTCGACCACCTGTCGAGCCATGGAATATCCCACCGGAACACCACGTTTCTTCTTGGATTTTGACGAAGCAGCAGCACACTCTACATGGAGCAAATCAATATTGTTATCTTGGGCAAACTTTGCAAGTTCAGGATCGTTACTTAGCGGCTCTGGAGTCACTGAAATGATCGTCTTTAATCCCAGCCGTTCGAGAAATCTAAAGTTGTGTGGTCTAGGATATGATCCCCTGTATAAATTTGGCTGCACTACACCGTATCTCAGTGGAGCCACTAGTGGAGCTATTAAATCATCGTCCTCCATATTAGCAGAATGTTGAAATTTGAAAAATGCGAACGGTATACGGGGCCATTAGATTAGCAGATAGAAAGAAAATAAAAATAAAATATTCAAATGTGCAGGGTAAGCATGCAGCAAACCGTAGATCGGGGGAAACCTTCGAAAGTGATTTGGGAATAATAAAAAGCGCTGAACTCATCACCCACCACAAACTCCTCCACACCTAATTTATCCGCTACCATCATCGCCATCCATAAATCAAATAACTACAAAAACATCTAAATAGTCTCTAGTAACAGCTAAATTACTATACAATAATGGAGTTTGCTTATGATAAGTTGCAACAGGGGGCTGCAACACCGAAAGACGAAAACGGTAACAAAAAACCTGAGACATCTATCGACAAAGCAGCCGATAAACTAGAATCTGGGATCGAAAAGGCATATGCTAGTATCAGCGGCGCAAACTGGTCCGGGCTGTGGAATACAGTTAAGAGCAAAGGTGAGCAAGCTTTCAATGAATCCAAGAAGGAGCTGGGAGAGTTCTTAAAAGACGATTCGTCTAGTACAAACAACAAGACCCCGACCAACAGTGAAGAATCCACTGACGCCACTACCAGCAGTGCTAATAGCAGTAACGCAGAAAATCTTGAAGGCTCCACTGATACCGTCAAACCCAAAAATAGTGACAGGGACGCACGACCTGGTATGTTCGATGAGCTAACAAAGAAAGCACAACTCTACATTGACGAACTGGACCGTGATCTCGAAAAAGTAGAAAATGCTGCTGGTTCTTATTTTTCAAAATTCGGGCAAGATCTCAGAGATGTTCTGAAGAGCGCAGTATCTGTAGATGCTCCAGCGATCTCGAGGTCATCGTCTTATGACTCTGAAAGTGGGCAAGATTTACCCAACGAAGTACTATTCAATGTTCCTGAAGACATTCGAGACCAAATTTATTCTACTCGATTAGACGCCCAGCTCCATGCATTACACACATCAACTGAACCATTCTTAACAGAAACTGTAAATGAACCTGGCTATTCTGCTTTCGCCGACGATTTCAATGTGGAAGAAGCATCCGAGCGAATAAAGCAAGACCTGGATCAACACCCTAAGCTCCAATCACTAATGGAATCTCTAGTCCCAGAGAAAGTTAGCTATGTGGAATTCTGGACGAAGTACTATTTTATGCGGCGAAAGATTGCGGATCAAGAGCAAAAGAGAAAGATGCTGGTTGAACAAGCGTCTGCCATTGAAGGTGAAGATGGAGATGAAGTCACATGGGATGATGACGACGACGATGAAGATGAAGAAAACGATGGTCGAAGTAAAACCGCCCACAAGAAATCGGAATCAAATGATGCTAAGCAGTCAAAAACCTCATCATCTTCACGACCCAGCAGTGAAAGTAGCTACGATGTGGTTTCTAATAATGCCTCAACTACTGATTTGAAGAAAGGGGAAGTTTCAAAGGACAAGAAAACTCGAAGTGATGATGATGACGATGATGACTGGGAATAGGAAAATTGCGAATGGGTTGACAATCAATCAGGGTCTACTAATATATTATGTTATCACATTAATAAATATAACCGAGATATCTTCTCTTTTTTTACAAAAAAACGGGTCATTCAATTCGAATCTATATTACCAGAATTTCTCAACTATTGCCGATAGTAAAATAGTACATACGCATGCTGGTTGACCACTTGACTAGGAGCTACATTAGCAGATATTTTGGTATCATCAAAGTAGCACCAACCATGCCTGGACCCTTTATTTACATATGCTGTATAGTGGCCCCCTTTCAGCGTACCAAAATGGTTTGCAACCCCATATAATGCATATTTGAATGGTGCCTTTTGGCGCCCTCGGTTTGGAATCTGCATTCGAGCCATCTGCTTCTCATCGTCCTTTGTATATGGAGGCCAGTAGTCAGTCAAATCCAATTGATGAGGATAACTCACGAAGGTCTCCAGCTTTGAGGAATTGGATCTGTTATAATGCTGGAATCTCTTCAAGTGGATCACCAGCACCTGGGGTAATCTCGATATCCTCATTGTTTTGACAGATCGCCTGGGTTTTTGACACCGTGCACAAAACCAGGCGTTATCACCATCCAATGCTTCCGACTGAGTAAATAGGTCAAAACAGTCTTTTAAACTAACATTTTGATAACCCAATGGAATTGGTAGCGACAACGACGAGAATGCATTATATGTTGTCGATGTAAAACCGCATTCGAGGCATTGTAGTTTTGACTGATACTGGCCCTGGAAAGTGTCAACAACAAGAGAATAATCAGACTTGAGATACCTTTCCCATTCGATTGCAGATGCCTGACGTACACTCAATTCTTCTCGTCTACGCTCTTCATCTTCTGTTAGAGCTTTGAGCCGCTCCTTGTGTCCACTTGCGTTTAGCTCTTCGTGCAGCCCATCAATCAAAAAAGTCAAAAATTCTTGACAATCTTGTTGATCAGTACCACTGAAAGCGCTTCGAATTCTTCCAGCTAAATGCTTCAAAGCAGTTGGGCCAACCGCAGTGACATCCGGTCTAAACATTGTCGAAACTAAATCGGCAAACGTTTTTGCCAATACACCCTTATAACCCAAACGACTATTAACGTTGACATATTTAACATATGAACCATCTACGAATGGAATCGCAAAAGATGGAGTCGCAGCGATACATTGGATTATACTGTTCATATAACAAGTATTTCCCAGATTTCGTAGGCCGGTAGTGAATTCTTTAGCAATTTGAGCTATCTGTTGAGGGGTTGGTGTCGGAAAACTTCCAGGCTGATTTTGATACTGAGGTTGATTTGGATAACTAGGATAATATGAATGGTTCGAATAGCTGTACTGAGTTGAAGGCGCATGCAAGGGTTGTTGTGGTGGTGGATACTTAGGTGGTGATGGAGTTGTTTTCTGCAGAGCCGAAGATATCGATGAAGAAGAAGGTAGAGGTATCTTCATCGGGGCAAGGCTGGTATGAGAATTATTCACACTGTGAGACGAATACTGTTTCTGTGGGTATTGGTTGTTTGGATAATGCTGGTGATACTGCGTATGGGAACCATTTTGAAGTTGAGTATAAGATGCTAATGCTGATGCTGAAGTTGATTTTGGTGGTGAAAAGTCATATCGGTTGGACCTGTCTTGTTTGAAATATTCATTTACATCTCGAGATAGTGGAGGGCTTGTTCCACTACTTTCGTAATTCGTAATAGAACTATGCAGTGTGGCATGCTGTTGTACCGGGGAGCCAGAAGGCATGATCAACTTGCCTCCCGGTGGCTCAATTGCTGAAGGTCCAATATCTTCGATCCAAGTTTTAAAACCTCCAACGAGTAAACAGGGCTCTCGCTTCAATGGTTTAGAAAACCCGTATTTATAAACCAAAGTCACAAGCATCCGGAGAGCCGCAGCTTGATCATCACTTTGATCCTTATAGTTATCTGCTGTATTAGTCTCTGATGAGGTATCATAATACACCACCAACTCAAACTCATTCCTACGATTAAAATCATAGCGCTCCCCATCTGGGGATAATACCAGACTATCCTCAAGATCATTTTCTGTCTTTCCCGGTTGTATTGTCACGGGCTCAATGCATGCTACATGAGGAGCAGCGATATGCCCAGCCTCAAAGCACCGTCTTTCACGGATATCCAGCAAGAGGATAGATTCGGGAACGTTATGCAGGTAATAATATAATGTTTCAGCGTTGATTACTGTTGTCTTTGGGAATATAATTTTAGGCTGTTTTGGTGGAGAAGGTGGTGCCGATGTCGCTGACGGTAGAGCTGGAGAAAGACGGTTAGCTGGGGCCGTAGAAGGTTCTCGTGGATCAGAAATTGAAGTAGGCTTCTCATGGGAATCCGTCTCAGTTTTGGTGACAGATCCGTTCAAATGCATGCTTGAAGTCGAGAGTCTATTACTTTTTATGACAGTATTTTGCTGGGCTTCTGGAAATGGCCTAGGCCCTCGTAGTTTTTCGTATCTTGCAGCCAAAGGATCCGCAGGCTGATGGTCTGGTGTAGTTGATCCAGAGCTGTCTGATCCCACCGGTTTACGTGGCACTTTGAATGGTTTCCCATTGGGTTTTTGGTTTTGATCTGGTTGAGGTGATGTTTGTACCTGTGTCTTGTGTTGATGGTGTTGATAAACAGACTCAAGATAACCTTCGAGTTGGCTGATGTCCTCATTACCATCTATTATATCTTTTAGTTGGACATATGCAGCGTAGAATGGTCCCTGTTTCTTTTCCCATGCTGGGAAATCGTCATGCTGAGGTATGATTTTATCTAGTAGAATCTTTGCGTGGCAAAAGTTCACGAATGACAACTCATACAAACAATGTTTTCTATCGCTCACATACTAATTTTAAGAAAAGATTATCACGGTTAGTATGAACTTTGAAATATCTACATCCTCACCAAATATAAATAATCCAACTCACCTTCTCATAATAAGCCAAAGCTTGATTTATCATGTCGTTGACCCTTCCAGAATACAGTACATTCTCTTCCGCCATTTCCCGCAGCTGCTGGGGTGATTTGGCCGAGTTGTTGCCATATTTTGACCCTCCATTCGAAGATACCATGTTGTCTCTCGACATGGATTAATATTAGTGGAGAAATCGGCTCTTCGATGAGTATGTATGATCACTATTCTATACTGGTAGATACTGAGTACTGGTACTGGTAGTGGATGTTCGGGGCATACTGATTGGGAACGGTAGCGCAGAACTAAGTGTTTTCTCCAGATGTGAGCCTCGCTACGCCCCAAAATATACGCGTAAGCGCCGAAGTACTCTGGGGTACCGTGGGGAAAAAGAATTTTTAGTTTCGGTATTAGGAATAGAGATTATTACATGTTTAGAGCGTGAAGCTAGCTATATGAAGAACGAGAATCTTCAGTAAATATTACACAGTATTGTGCTTTCAGGGCCAATTAGTAAGTACGTAGTGATGGTGGTGATTGTGCTTTTTGATGCGGATGATGGTTAGTCATATTGTTGACCAGGTAAGCCATCAAATTCGGACCAGTCTTTGTGGACATCTTCAGGAAGACTCTTGATGACATCCTCCAACTTCCATCGATACAACTCGCCATTCTTATTTGTGGCTTGCGATATCTTCAGACGCAATTTTTGACCAGTTTCTTCAATTGCTGTCAACAAAGTATCCAAATCACTCTTAGTTAATGCGGAAGACACGCAAAATCGAACTCGACTAGATGTCAATGGAGTCGCTGGATATCCAACCACGACAACTGCAATGTTTTTAGCCAACAATTCCCGAGAGAAAGAGGGCATCTTGGCTGGATGGTACAGCATCATAGGAATAATTGGACTATCATCGATGCCAGAAACGATATAGCCCAATCTATGCAACCCTAATCTCAGATATCTTGAATTGAATGCGAGTCTTCGTAATCGTTCTTCACCTTCTCCTGGACGAATTTCACCCGTAATTGTCTTCAATGAGCTTTGAATTTGTGCCAAAACTGGTGGAGCCATTGGTTCAGCATAATAATTGCCCATATTGTCGACTCGCAGTTTATCAATGACTACTTTATCTCCAGCGATATACCCACCGGTGGCACCGAAACTCTTGGTAAACGTACCCATGAGAATATCAGCATTTGCAGTATCGATAGAATAGTAGTCAAACACACCACGGCCATGTGGACCAATAGCACCAATTGAATGGGCTTCATCAACAAACAAATGGAACTTGTATTTTTTCCTCAGTTCGACTAGCCGTGGGAGATTACACATGGTACCTTCCATAGAATACAAACCTTCAACAACAACCAAGATTTTCTTCCAAGGTCTGTGAGTTCTTGGTTGGCCTTGACTGATCTGTTCACGGATCAGTTTTTCCAACGCCTCCATGTTGTTGTGCTTGAAGATTTTTATCACCGCTTTTGAGACTCTGATACCTGTTCTGATCGAGGCATGATTCAGCTCGTCACTGATTACTAAACAGTTCTTGTCAACCAAACTAGCAAAAACGTTGGCATTAGTAGCGTAACCCATAGAATACAAAGATACTGATTCCTTGCCAACAAAATTTGCTACGATTTTTTCTGTTTCTTGTTGAAGATCGAGAGTACCTCCAGAACTTAAAGGAGCACCAGCGATAAGCCCGTTTTGTTTCATGGCTTCTTCAGCATAATCGGTACATTGGCCAACAGATTGGGCAAATCCTAGGTAGTTGTATGATGACAAATTAAGGCAGTCAGTGGTTTCACCAGTGTAAGTGAAATTGTCATTGTAGTCTTCAGAATAACGATCGCAGATGGTGATATAACGACCAGGTACGCCAGTTGTCTTTCTATTGAAACAATCGGTCAATCTATGCTTTAGTCTTCGGGTATAAAATGATTCAAAATCACTTAGGAGCGGACCATAACCGTTGAATTCTCTAAAATCAGCGTTACCCTTACTCTGGCCAAATCGCCTACTGAAGAAATCTCTAACGTGTCCAATAATGATTAGGACCAGGTATGCAATATAGGTACTGATAAATGTAAAGTATTTTGGCAAGTCTTCGGGTGGTGTTATTACCTCTTTGTTTTCTGGATGTGCTTGAATGTACAAGTCGTTCTTACTTTCCAATGGGCCAAATTCCTTTGGATCGAGTTCGTACTGAAATCCCACAATGTTTTTTTTCTCTTTTGATTTTTCACTGTCGAGCAGTGTACCGTTCTCGAGACTTGCATTAGATTTTGGAGTCTTTTCTCCGCTATCTATCTTTTTTCGAGCCATTTTGATGATCTCTTATTGACCAGTATGGGAAATTTTCTCGTGTGGTTCGTTTTCCTTAAGGGGTCTTTTTTTTTTTTTTTTTTTTTTTTTTTTTTTTTTTTTTTTTTTTTTTTTTTTTTTTTTTTGCCGAAGAGTTCCGGAATAGCCCAATTAATTCAAAAGTTAAAAAGAATAATGCAATGGTATATAATAATTAACACGAACTGTTTACACACAGTGTTAAAATGTTTTTATTTAACAGTCAGCAGTAATATTGAATTACTTGAAAGATATTACTCTCTAATGCCGCTGGTTCAAAATAATAAGCAATTCTGGTTTTTGTGCGTGTATATGACGATTACACGTGTGTATAATGTACTAGGAAGGTGAATTTTATGATGGACGTGTGCAGAGAGAGAGAGAGCGAGTGATTTTTTTTTTTTTCTTCGTCTCGGATCGGAGATTGCAATATTCCAGGATTGGTTGTGAGTGGTTAAAAGCGTGCTGTGAGCCAAATGCGCCGAAGTCAACGTACCAAGTATTCGGCTTTGGTACACACTCTCTAGTGCTTCCCTGGTAAACCCCAGTGTTCCTCTAGTAATTTCTGGACCTTTGAGTAGAGACGACAATCTCAGACATCACAGCCAAAATTTCCCCTGTAATATTTCACCTCTAATTTCTATTCAAATTGTTTTCCCAAGTATTCAGATCATCTACCAAGTAGATATAAACCTGTTCTAGGTCAGACGTTGTACGCTGCAACTTATCCAAAATGAAATACTTTTCACCAGAATGAATCGAAATCGCTTGGGAAACAAAAAAACAAAATATATCCACATACATTAATCACTAGCGTGTTTAGCACCTATTACATGCTGGAGACTTGGCGTGTGGGGGTACTGTACGAGGCCACTAATAGGATGCAACTACAAGTCACACTAAGCCAATGTGAAAAACCGCATAGCCCCTCCAGTAGCCGCAGTGGTCTTTTTTAAGCCATATTACCATCGACAGGAAACTACCACAGATCCGAGTCAAATGACTATTGCCATTTTTACGTACGGTGAAATACAGAAGCATGGGCGGTAAAAAATGTTGGGTTTGACTCACATGCGGCTGTAAGTTAACAATACCATAACAAGAAAGGCTAAAATTCCCGAGTAAACCAGGCATGGACCCACATTGCAGAACCAATCAGAAAAAAGTTTTTGATAATGACCACGAATAGGTGGTAATCCTGATGCGATCCCAGATAAGCCGCATGATTAAATAGAGTCACAATGTGCATATAGGTGCTGTTTTTTTTTCTGACGCAAATCTTCTTAAATATCCCCTGGCGGCTATTTAATTAGAGACGTATAAATACTAACTTCAGGGACGAGAAAATAATAGAGCAAAGGGGCATAAATCAGTTAAAAATTGGGAAGAGTTTTCTTTTAAACTTCTCTTACAAGAATTTAGAATCAAAAATGTATATTCCTTTAAAATACCAGGTAGACTCCAACGATAAGCAAGCTGAACTCATCAAAAAATATCCATTGGGGACTATTATCACCACTTCAGACGATGGAGAAATTGTCGCAAATCATATCCCATTTATCTGTGATAGAGACTCCGAGGGCAATATCACGGCACTGAGAGCTCATTTTGCTCGAGCAAATGACCAAGTTGTCCATCTCAGAACAGGCAAGGAATGCTTAGTGATCTTTAAAGCTCCAGATGCTTACGTCAGTCCGAGCTGGTACAAAGATACAAAGCCAGAAACTGCCAAGGTCGTCCCAACTTGGGCATACAGTACTGTTCATGTTTATGGTAAACCAAAGGTGCATGAAGATGATGAGGGCTGGCTTCATGAACAGATGAATAACTTGACAGATTCGCAGGAAGCACATCGTGCCAAGCCATGGAAAGTCGACGATGCACCAGAGAACTATCTAAGATTGAAGAAAAAGAGAGTGCATGGTCTGTCTATTGAGGTCACCAAAGTTCAAGGCAAATGGAAATTAGATCAAGAGAAAAAGGGAGGGGATCTTCAGGGTGTAATTGATGGATTGAAAGATGATACTGGTGTGCAAGGTGAAATCATGAGCAACACACTGAAGAGCCTAATCAAAGAGTAGATATCGAATTGTGAGACTCTAGACTGTTGAAAAAGCCCTAGTGGCGCCTTCTGCTAATTTATATATATATTTCTCAGTGTATGTACTGAAGTGAATATTCAGATGGAGGAATGAAATTGAATGATTTAAACGAGTGCTCTAAATTCTGACATACGAAGCGGTGTCCTGCCAATTGATAAGCGTTTTAAAATGAGTAATCAATTCTACATTTTGATACACCCAGAGAATTAAGAGTAGTTTATATATTTTATAGACAATATGGGTAATCAATTCTTGATTTTTGATACACCCAGGTAAATATATTGTCATTTCTTATCTGTGGCGGGGCCCCAATTAATCAACCAGATCAAAAGCAGTCACCTTGTACAGTCCCAGATCCATCAGGTGTAAATCTTATATACTTGTCGCAAGCTGGAACCTCTGATTCGATATGCCCCACTACAATCACGGTGCCATCCTCATAATTTTCAACCATATCCTTGAATTGTTCGATACGGGTCTCTTCCATTGCTGAAAATGCCTCGTCCAGTATTAAGATCGCAGGCCTTTTTGCAATGGCTCGAAGAAACATCACCACCTTTTGGTCCGACAATGACAGTTCGCTCAGTGGTGTGCTTGAGTTCAACTCGGCATTCTCAATCAACTCGTTGATTCGAGACTCTTGAGCCGCACTCAGATTGGATGGTGGGATGTATGACCCTACAACAAACCCAGTTGAGATTGCTTGGAATACAGTCAAATGGTTAGGGAATATGGCATGAATCTCGGGTGACGCATGACCAATATCCTCATTGATGCTGAAATAAGACTGTCTTCCAGTTTTCCTTGGAACGCCAAACAATTTAATCTTAGAGTTCCATGATTGCGGATGATCAGCGGTCAACAGGGCCAATAACGTACTCTTCCCTGACCCGTTTGGTCCTTGTAAATGCCATTTCTCACCTCTTTTCGCTTTAAACGAGAGGTTGGCAAATACTATTTCACCACGGTACCCAACAGTCACATCGTCTATCTCTATAATAGTTTGATTCTTGGCAGTAGCTGAAGACTGCTTTTTGTTACGCCTATTTTGTACCATGGTGAAATGCTCTTCATGTAATCTTTCTAGCTCAGGTTTCATTTCAGCCACAGAGCCCTGGAATGCCAAGCCGTCAATATCAGTGATCGCTACATGTGTTATCCATGAAGGCAATTCGTCTTGGACTCTAGTGCCTAAAATTACATGAGGATTCGGAGGTAAACTCTCCAACACTTCAGAAACAGTCTGTCGACTCGGAGGGTCCAATCCCACTGTACATGAATCGTTAGTAAGAATAGAGCTAAATTAGGAAATAGTTTTTCTGGAATGTAGCCAAATGGACCACTGGTTCCCACTAATACATACACAAAGGCTCGTCCACTAGCAATAACCGAGGATTCTTCAATATGCTGAATGCTAGTCTGGCGCGACGGTTCTGACCATTACTCAGCCCTACAACCCATCTATTCTCAATTCCTTTGAGCTTGAATTTTTCCAAAGCACGATCAACGTTGCCTTGATCTCGATCAGCCTGAAGAAGATACTGATTAAGCGAATTATCGAACTCGTCTCTGAAGGATTCGTACCGTGCTGACAAGTGACTGGCCTTAATCGACATTGAACCAAACTCTACCATTTGAGTCACCTGTGAGGGCCAGTGGTCTTTTCCTAGAAACGGATATCGACGTGACAGAGGTGGCTCAGATATGTGTCTCGATGCCAAAACCTGAAGCAACTGAGATTTTCGGGGCCCTGTGATAGCCCACCGTTCGTGTTCCTTAATTGTAAGGTTCAAAGGGCCTTTGAATAAATGGGTTTTCACTCCATCAGTCAATGGGCGTATGAGAGCATCCTTGAGCTCAACAACTGTTCTCGACCCTCCACTCATTGCAGTGTTAAACTAGGATTATAAATCAAAAGCTTGCAATACAATTGATAGAAATAATTAAAAACCTAGGGTATCCTCCATCAACTCAGGGGTATCCACACTCACTCACACACTAAGAAAGAAAATCAATCTATTATTCAATCAGTCACTTTCTTCCAACGTCGTCGGTTTTACACACCCACCGATTTGGCTTCCCCGGCTAACGTGGAAATTGTACTACCGCAAACTACGCTGCGGTTCGCTCGCTCGATCGCCAACAAATTTCCTCCCTCTCCTAGGTCTTTCTCCGCTTGCCACACCTTAACACAGCACAACAACAAAACAAACAAACAAATAGCTCTATAACCAAATAACCAGAAAACATATTCCACAATGGATGAAGACTACGACGTGATTGTTCTCGGTATGTTGTTATAGCATGTACACATCCAAATAAGTAACTAACAACCCCGTGGTGTACTCTTAAAAAGGCACTGGTCTCACTGAGTGTATCCTGAGTGGTATTCTTTCTGTTGAGGGAAAGAAAGTCCTTCACATCGATCGACAAGATCACTATGGTGGGTAAGTACTAAAAAGAGATGGGAGAGGGATATACAACAGAATAGATCCACTAACCCATGCTTTATGCTGAATCAGTGAAAGTGCCTCTCTCACATTGAACCAACTATACAAAAAATTCCGTCCAAATGGTGAGGCACCAGAAAACCTGGGCCGTGACCGTGATTGGAACGTTGATTTGATCCCAAAGTTCTTGATGGCCAATGGTGAATTGACCAATATTTTGATTCACACAGATGTCACTAGGTACATGGAGTTCAAGCAAATCTCTGGATCGTATGTCTACCGAGACGGTAAAATTGCCAAAGTACCATCCAATGAACGAGAAGCCATTAGCTCGCCTCTAATGGGGTTCTTTGAGAAACGACGATTAAAGAACTTTTTGGAATTTGTAGGAAAGTATGATGAAAACGATAAAGCCACTCAACAGGGAATCGATTTGGATAGAAACACAATGTCAGAAATCTACCTCAAGTTTGGTTTGGAACCAGGTACAAGGGACTTTGTTGGTCATGCTATGGCACTGTGGAGCACAGACGACTACATTTCCAACCCAGCTCGAGAAACCTTTGATCGGTTGAAGCTCTACGTTCAGAGTGTAGCCCGATACGGCAAAAGTCCATATATTTATCCATTGTACGGATTGGGTGAATTGCCACAAGGATTTGCTAGATTAAGTGCAATCTATGGTGGTACCTACATGCTGGATACTCCTGTGGACGAGATCGTTTACGGAGAAGACGGTAAAGTTACTGGTGTCCGATCTGGAGAGCAAACCGCAAAGGCCAAGTTTGTCATTGGTGATCCTACTTACTTCCCAGATAAGGTCAAAAAGACTGGATATAAGGTTATCCGGGCAATGTGTATTTTGAACCACCCAGTTCAAAACACTGACAATTCGGACTCTGTTCAAATCATTATTCCACAGAATCAAGTCAAGAGGAAGCATGACATTTATATTGCTGTGGTGAGTGCTGCTCATAATGTGGCTTATAAGGGACACTATTTAGCCATTGTTTCTACCATTATTGAAACCGACACACCACACCTAGAATTAGAACCAGCATTCAAGTTGCTAGGCCCACGGGTTGATACCTTGATGGGAATTGCTGATTTGTATGAGCCAAACAGTGATGGTACTAAGGATCATGTTTATATTTCACGAAGTTATGATTCCACATCCCATTTCGAGTCTACCACTGATGATGTCAAGGATATATATTTCCGAATCATGGGTAAACCATTAGTCTTACAGAAGAGACCTACTGTGGCTGAAGAAGAACAAGAACAATTGCAAGGATTATGAACTATAAACAAGTCTTGAGACGGTGTGAGAGACAAAGATGCGGGCATAGTATATAAAATTAAGTGTGTACATTGTAATGAGGTTTGACTATAATTTGTTTTTGACTGATTGATTTCAAGAGTTGATATCTCTTTGGAATGGAAATGTTACTAAAGGCATTATCGGCCATATGAGCTTACAAGTAGTTGCCGGGGAAATCCTTTTTATATTTACCCAGAAATGCAAAAATGGCCAAAAACTTTGGAGATCGATCGAATTTTCACTATAGTCGGTTAATCAATACCTCCTAGTATGATATCTCTCTGGTAGAGGGCTTGCAAATTTACTATTCAGCAGAGCTCCCTCAATATTGGTACGCCCACCGCGTCCGTGCGTCCACGGCATTCAAGTATGTACTGCAAAACGGCACGCGGACGGGTTGCAGAGGAATGCCGAATCAAGCAAGTTGCGTTGCGTTGCGTCACTAAAATTGACCTATTTTTCTCTTCCTTTGGGTGTCAAAGAATTTAAACTTCACTTCACTTTACTTGCCCTTCCTCCTTCCACCTTCCCCTTCTGCCCCACTCTTTAAGCTGGTTTATTTTTCTCTCTTTTTCGGCTCTCGCACGCTGACCTTTTTTTAAACCGCTTTAAATCATTTTATGCTCGCTTTTAACAGCTCTATATTTAAGTTCAAAAACAACTTATAGCTTCGAGATTTATCTATTTATTCTTTTAATCTTTAATCTTTAATCTTTGCATTTCACTAAGTTAGACTCTAGGCTGGGAGATTTCAACTCAAAATCTTTAATTACTGGGAATCTATACTATTCAAAAAATTGTCGGTATAAATAAACACATCAGAGACAGCTCTTAGTGTCATTTTCCAAGCAATACCACAAAAAAATGACCTCTAACCAAGATTCAACTATGTTCACACCCGTCCCATCTACCACTCAGCTTTTTGCACCTCAACCAGTGAAACCACGGCGAAGACAAAAGAGTTTGGATAAGTTTTTTACCACCGACTGCACCCAGTCTGACAATCATCAACAGCAACAGTATGGTGCTCCGACTAGGCAGCCTTCGATGTCCTCATTATCAGGTACAAACTCTAACACCATGCTTCAAGACCAAGTAGATGAAATGGAAGAGTTGTTCCAAATTATGAAACGAGCAAATTTTGGAACATCACAATCACCTGGCAACGGAGGTGAGCAATTGCCCCAAGCTCAACCACCATCACCATATAATCAAAGCTGGAACGATTCTAGCTTTTATGCATTTCCTACTTCTCCAGTTGCAAGAAACTGTAGGAATCCAATGATATTTAATCCCGCATTTCAAGAGAAAAATACTGTTTAGAGAGTATGAGTGTGTGCTGGATTAATTTGCATGCCATGCCCACCACGATCCGCAATTCGAAATTCTTCAGAACACAAGCATAAACACAATTTTACTTTTACTTTATTTTCGAGAGTGTGATATGTTTGTTAGCTATACCATACCGTTTTTATTTCCCATATTTAAATATCCACTACATTAGCATGATAATTACTTAATACATAATAATCAATTATAACTTTGTTGCGTCAAAATTTGCAGAGCCGTACAACTAGCTCTCCGCTGGGTTTTCTTCTTTCTCTAGCTCTGGCCCCGTGTGAACCAGTTCTGAATGGAGTGAGTATTGTTGAATATGATTCAGTTCTATTGTTTAATGCGAACCCTATTCAACTGTCTAATGCAAGCCACTTCGGCTTATAGCTACTCCCCAGAAGCGGCTTATTAGTTCGTTCCATTGGAATCTAGTTTTCAGCCTGTGGACTTGATAACTATATTGTATTGTTCCTGTGGCCAACGATTGGATATCGGTCATAAGCTTGTGGCCAGCTGAAATTATCAGATTAACTGGTCTTTTCAAGTAGAAAATATGCTCTGGTCAACAAGTTTTAAGCCAGATTGAACTGTTTCCCTTTGGTTAACGTTACTTTTTTTCGTGGAGCCTGAGCCGGGTTACAATGAGATCCACATATAACTGTTTGTTTGTTTTCTTCTACAGTGCGGCTCTACGCCAGGGCAGTAGTAGGCGCGCGGCAAGTGAAGAAAATGGGACAAAAAGAAGTGACGTTACCAGTTTTATAATTAGCTTCCATTCAAATCTCCCCCACTAATCAGTACTTAAAACTTGAGTCTCAGTTCAGTGTAGCTACACAACAATGGTACGGTCAACATCTTAAGAACAGAATTCCACCCCCAACTAGTAAACTAACAATACGAAATTTTATAAATTTAGTCTCAAAATCTGTATACATTTCCTGAAGACACAAAAAGTGCACTAAAGAAGTTCCGATTTTCAAGTGCTAGAGCAGACACTGTGCAGGCATTAATTATTAAGATATCATCTGCTCAAACAATTGTAATTGAGGAAACCGACGAATTCCCCATAGCTTCAATTGAGCAACTAAGCGAAGAGCTGCCAGACAATACTCCTCGTTTTATTTGTTTGAGCCATCCAATTGAAACCAGCGATGGAAGAAAAACAACTCCTTATTGTATGCTGTACTACCGACCTCCAACTACCACTCAAAACAACAGAATGACTTATGCAGGAGCGGTCGAGTTGGTGCGTAATGAAGCTGGAGTAAATAAGGTTGTTGAGTTTGAGGATCTTGAGGAGTTAGAAGATATCGAACAATTGATTAAATAAAATTAGCTACAGACAGGAATTTACTTGAAGTAAAGCGAAGAGGTAGAAAATGGTGGAAGCAGTATTTGACTTCACCCTTTTTGTTCAAATTGTGGCTGCAGCAACTAATCCACTCAATACGACTTTACTCTCATACTCTCTAACGAAACTTGATCTAGGACAGGCAATGACTGTTGCAGTTGCTTGGCAGACATTGGATGGTTATATTGGTACTTCCAGAATATAAATTGGGACCAATTGATATCAGAAGAATTTTTAGATTCAAGTAGGAATTGAAGAATATGCCGGATATTAACATGATGAGCCGGTGCTAAACAGTCCTTTAAACAGATGACAAGCAAGATCTTGTAGATTATTCGCGATTTTCCCTCAATTTCTGATGATTTCGATCCATTTTCATTTCTACATCCGTTTTCGTTTCCACCTGGGACTTTGTATTGAAGCTGTGTTTCAGTGTGGACATGTAATAACTGTTGAGTAACGAATCGTAGTATTGCAGCCAACTCAACGGAGAGAGTTACACATGCAACCAAAATCAAGATTGCCGATTCGCAGTTACTAAAATGAGGAAAAGAAATCAACCTGGGAAGAACTTTGGGGATTAGAGTTTCCAAATCACCTCCGAAGCAAAATGCAATATCTCTGACTAACTCAATGAAATGTGTATCAGGAACTAGGTCATATGATCCCTCAGATGTAAGGAGAGCTTTGGACACATTTAAAAAGTCTTCGAGATATCTCGAATCCTGCCCATACTGTCGAATCAATGCCCTTAGTCGAAGAATATGAACTGAAAGTGGAACGTGTTTGGAAGTCTGCTTTTGATTCTGATCGGTTGTCAAATAAGCCATAATGTTACCACTCAATATGTGCAGTTCAATTTTGAGCGCCTTGCCAGCTTTCACTTCTATTTTTGGAGTATAGGCAATATGTAACTCACAATAAGATTTTAGTGTAAGAGAAAGCATAACCTGCCTGCTGTTCTGCGGCACCAATAAAACTCGTTTCTCGAAGTTGTTTTCCATGAGTTTAAGCAAGCCATCGATGTCTTTGTTAAAGATTTTCCTATCAGGTAGCTTTGCTGATAGTTCATTGTGGGCTCTATCTACATCGCATGGTTTGGCCACAATTCTGCAGCAAATATATTTGCCCCATATTTGTTGATTACATTTACTTATACTTCTAGTATTATCAATGTTGTTTTGGATTTCCCGGTGCTTATGGCTAATTTGGTAGTACCAGAAAATCAATAGGGAGACGACAACTAGTTGTAATGAAATGGTTATCATTATCTCTCTAGGTATGCCACTACCAAATGGATCAAAGTCTGTTTATTTAGTGACGGTCAGTTGATTATTTGTTGGGGAATTGGTCGTATGTGCGTTTATACCACACCAGGGGTCCAACTTACTATGACCCGATGACAGCATAGACATATCGATTCAGATGTGAGAGCGGATTCAAACTTACTATAGAAAAAGAGGCTTACAACTGAGGACTATAAATAAAACAGAACCTGTGGATACGCTATAATTTTACTTAATGGTTATCCAAGATATGCATTTATAAATTACGAATGTGTCCAGAATTGGGAGATGTTCTAAGTTATTTATAGAATCCTAGTAGATATTTTTCACCAGGCACATCTCGGTTAATGTCCTTTAAGCGCTAATATGCTGCAGATATTTCTTAAAGATGACATGATCAACTCCCCAGATTTAAAGCTCAGTAGAGCATTCCACAAATATACTCTATAGTCCGGATAATAATCATAAATAAATAAATAAAACCTCAAATACATGAAACAATAGCAGCTGTTACAACCAGGGCAACAACAACCAAGCTGTGATATCTGTCAATCTTTAAATCTTCCCCCGTAATCCTGAAGTCCCTTTTTTAATTTCAAGTGATTTATCACCGCCGCACAGGAGGTTTGCGCGCGACACGCCGCACTACCAATGCTCCCTCTTACCACCGGTTAGCACTAGTGACTGTTTATTTCCTATTTAGGAAGTTGTACCATATTTTACCCACATCGTGCCAGCCACGCACTCAAAATTTCACATTAGAATCACATCCATAGAACTCCCCTTCTTTTTTCTCTCCTCCAACGACAAAGTTCAGTAACCAACAACTACAAACAACAAAAAATGGGTCGATTGCACAGCAAAGGTAAAGGTATCTCCCAGAGTGCCACTCCATACTCCCGTCAACCACCAGCTTGGTTGAAGCTCACTCCAGAATCTGTTGTTGAGCAAATCATCAAGTTGGCTCGAAAGGGTTACACTCCATCTCAAATCGGTGTTGTCTTGCGAGATTCCCACGGTGTCTCTCAAGTCAAGGTTGTCACTGGTAACAAGATTTTGCGAATCTTGAAATCTAACGGTATGTATATTTAACAAAGCTCTTCCTGCAGGATACACGACTAGACGAATTTTCTTGAGTTGGATTTGATGGGCTTTCAGTTTTGGACCCGCACAAGAGGTGGTGTGTGTATTAAGAGGATATAGAAGGGTGATTTCCCACTTCAAGGTGATGCTTGGGAGGGTAAATGATCTGTCATCTTGATATACAATTTAAATATCAACTTTTCGCTGTGAAAAAACTGAAAGCTTGTCTCCTGCTCGAATTCTCGTGACTTGTACCTCTGTTTCGGTTTTGATTTTATCAATATTAGAAGGCTGACAGAGTGGCATATTTAATTTAGGTTTGGCCCCAGAACTCCCAGAAGATCTTTATCACTTGATTAAGAAGGCTGTTTCTGTCCGAAAGCACTTGGAAAAGAACCGAAAGGACAAGGACTCCAAGTTCCGATTGATTTTGATTGAATCTCGAATTCACCGATTGTCTCGATACTACAAGACCACCGGCGTTTTGCCACCTGTCTGGAAGTACGAATCTGCTACTGCTTCCGCTTTGGTCGCTTAAGCAGGTTACTGCTTTCCAGATTGTGGAACATATCATCTTCTTTTATATATAACTGCTTTTTTAATGATATTTAATGCCTGTGTGATTATAACTAAGTGCTTTTTTACTGTGTGTAATAGATTTAAAGAACTATTAAAAGAAGATTTTCAAATTTAAATCTTATATCAGTGTATATGCTGTGTGTAGAAAATCCTCCCGATTACCCTTAACGCGGTGCATCGTCCGTCGTGCCCAGTTTAGAATTAAATATTGCGGAAAATTGATACTCAACTCACTTTAACTACGCAAATTAAGTCACTTTAATTACACAGAATCACGTTGTGCAATGGTATGGAAAAATTGATTATAACCCCACTGTTTAAAATATACTAATATTGGGATTTGATACAGGTATCGAAACCAGCGTCAGTGCCACTATCTATTAAGCTGAAGTGGGATCGCTACTGTGTATTGCTACTTCTAAAACCATCTTGCACAGTGAAGGAAGTACAGAAACAACTAGCAGCAACTCTAGAAGCGACACAACTACTGTATCTAACCAGTGAAGGCGACGGAGAAGAGGAAGAGGATATCCCTATCCCAGTGCCAACACATGGCCAACTAGACTCAGATTCAGAGGACCAGCCTAGCAAGAAAATGGAAACAGATGGATCTGACGAGAAAACAGTAATTTCTCCGGAGGATATTCGGATTGGACTGCCAAATAACAAAGAAATGACTAGCTTCAAGGATATTACTGGTGAGAAAGATACCCTGGATGCATTAGGTTTGAAAGATCAGTCAACTCTTGCATTTGTAGTCGGTGATGGTGAGAAGTTCAGTGTAGAGGTACCGCAGTTCGAAGCAGAGTAGAATGTTCTAGTATTTATTTTTAGTTAATGTAAAATAATACGATTAAATTTCTTATTATTTATTTTACTGTATTCATATTCGTATCGTTATAAAGTTTTCTTAATTGCTCTCCGTAATGTATCGCTAATCGCTCAATCCCAAGTTCGTCACAATTTTTTTTGGCGCTGGAAAAAAATTGAGCCTCACACGTTTTTCAAGTCAACAACTACTACACATTTCAAACTTGATAACACTGATGGTCAGTCACTTTCGTGACTTGGAGGCCCACAGGCTGCCTGTTTTGCACTTGTACCGTCATATGCTACGCTTGGCAAGCTGTAATGGGAGAGGCTATATAAATCCGGTGATACACATGTTCCGTAGCCGCAAAGGGACAATATCTTCATACAGAGTCAAATCCCAACTACAGGAAGCATATGAATGGGAGTCAATTATGCGGCGAAATTTATCAGAGAATAGTCAAGACAAATCATTGAAAATACAAATCCAAATCAAAGCAGACCAAATCAATTCCAAATTAGAGAATATAGAAAGCAAATTACGGGCAAACCAGAATAGACATACCCCAGAAAAAAATACACATCATAAAAAGGGAAAAGATCGACTTCTACATTACAATAAGCCTCCGACTGGATTGGAATTGGAATCGCTACAATCTGAGCATCGGATGGCTAAATATCGAAGTCGCGTTTTTAGGAACAGCTCGGCGGTTTGGGGCAAAAAGAAACTCGAAGAGCTGGATGAGTGCTATCTGGACTTGATTCTGGTGCCTGAATATCGCAAACGACTAGAAATAAGAATATTGAATTCCAAGTATAAGCGGGATTTGCGACCTTCGGTTGTGAAGTTTGAAAGTGTTGTAACACCTCTAGGGCCATTCACGTTCCTGAGGGTTCCAGATCGTAGACCTTCACCGACCGTTGGAGGTATGATTCGTCATCTCGTACACAACGTCGATTATGCTGGGGATAAAGCAGCTCTGGAAGATCAGTTGGAAATGGCCAAGCAGCAAGCTTTTTGGGAGCACTTGCTCTACGGTAAAGACCAAGAGCTATGCGAATCAGAGTGGTGCGAACCTCTATTGTCATCCTTGGAAGACCTGTCGAAGCGTCAAGCAAACAAATCACGTAAGCTCCAGAAGCACCGTCAAACTCTAACGGCACGACTTCCTCTGATACAGAATATTTATGAGGGGAAACGCAAGAAGCGCTTGAAACAATGGCAGCACTTTCCTGCTCCTTCAACTAAAATGCATCGATTCACAAAGTTATAAAAGGATTATATAACATCAATATTAAGTATAAAAATAAGCATAATCATAATCATGACAATAGTAATAAATAGCATGGGCATATTCCACTTCACAACATTTTTCGATCTATAAAAATTGAGACCTGTAACCCTCAATGTTCGAAGCGTCGCCGCTAATTGGACTGTCGTGGGCATCGAGATGCGGCTCAGTCGGGTCTCTTTCTACAAGCTTGAATTTCTTGACATCATTAGCTAGCTGCACCAAAAATGGATCTGCTGGCTCTTTTTCGGTATTTTCTATAGGAGTCTCGCTAGGATTAACAGAGAGTGCCTTGAAATCGGCAATAATACTCTCCATAGGGCGGTTCTGTTGGGTTGAAATCTCTTGCACTTCTTCTAGCAGCACGGTCTGGAGCTCGTAGTCCATAGTTCCGTAAGGTTTGTACGTGACATCTTTCCTTGTAAAGACCGAAAGTTCAGATAGCTGTTTTTCAAAAAACAAGGACGATTGATAATGCTGTCGTGAACAGTACTGGTTCAAGTATGAAGCTGGCAGGATCATTAACGCAGGATTATGCTGTCGGTAGTTTATTTGATGCTCTTTTTTGGTACCCTTAGGATCCGCATCGCACAAAGGGTATCCACATAGGTGTAAAATGTTTCTTTCTGTCACTACTTCTCGATAGTCCTCTGGGGTGAAAAATCGGCTAGTGAACTTTAGCAGATCATGATCGACTCTGCCATCGGCCATGACTTCGATCAGGTGCAAAGAAATTGCATTTCCCTCGTTTGCAGTCAAAAGACCCGGTCGTTTGTATGGTTCGAGAAATTTGAAGAACTGAACCAACGATTCAGAGGCATGTGGTTCGGCTGCTGAAAGGATCATTAATGCCAGAGGTTTTGATTGAGAATCTTCCTGTGTGTTTTCATTGAAGAGCAATAATTTTTTATTTATTTTTTCTAGTTGTGCCGCCACAGGGCTCACTCCACCGCTGTACCGAGCTGTGTTCCCTACTCGTACTTTTCTTTATGGTTTACCCCTTCCCCGATATTATCGTTCCTCATCGTGTATTTACAAATATTCGAGTCTACCATATTAACCGATTGTTCCACAAATTTTAAACAACCAGCACTACTTCGACCTTTGACAATAGCTAACTAGAACCGCGTAAATTTTGAAACGAGTACAGGTAGTCAACATAGCTATTATATTCAGTGAGAACGCAATATGGATAGAGGTTCTGAGGTTGACGAAGAGGGAAATTCTCTAAGGAAAAGCCTGTCGACATCTTCGCTTCGAAAAAGAGCAAACACTGCTCCACAGCCTGCCCCTACAGGTGCTGCTCCTGCGACGACTAGTTCCCATCTTTCTCCAGCTCCTGCGGGTCAGACAAAAGCAGGAAGAAAGATATCGAACGCACATCCTCCTACCTCTGCTGGTATAACCCCTTCGAACGGAAACTTCAAACCGTTGTCGTCGCCTTTAAATTTGCATATTCCCAAGGAGAAACTCAGAAGTAGACTCTCGATATCTGCATTACCACCATCAGCTGGTCCACCTCCGACCTCAGCACACGCTAAATCATTGTCACTATGGGATTATCTCGTAATGGAGCTTTCTAGCCCTGGAGATGCGTTATTCACAGAAGAGAAGACTGAGCAGCTGGTCAATGTCATCAAAGTGCCATTGTATCTGGAACGTGTGATTGCCTTTGGGGTGTTTGCATGTTTAGATAGTTTCCTGTATACTTTCACAATATTGCCTCTCAGGTTTGTGTATTCTTTGTACAAGATGTTAAAGCTTGGAGGCAGATCTTTATCGCCATCGAGACGGGGCGATGTAGTAAAGGGGGTTATCTTTTTTCTAGTACTTTCAGTTCTTTTGCGAATCGATACTAGTAAAATATACCATGGGATTCGAGGCCAAGCGGCAATCAAGTTATACGTAATGTTCAATGTTCTGGAGATTGCCGACAAGCTATGCTCTGCATTGGGACAAGACGTGATGGAGTGCCTGTATTCTTCCAATACGCTAAACCGTCCAAAAAGATTCTTTGGGTTTGCTGCTTTGGCAATTGCATACTGTGTGGTACATTCATTTGTATTACTATATCAAATAATCACGCTGAACGTCGCAGTGAACTCATATTCGAACGCATTACTGACGTTGCTACTGAGCAATCAGTTTTCAGAAGTCAAGTCTGCTGTGTTTAAAAAGTTTGAACGGGAGAATCTGTTCCAGCTTACCTGTGCAGATATCACAGAACGATTCCAACTACTTATAATGCTGTCAGCGATTGGAATTCGCAATGTGGTGGAGGTCAGCAGTATAGGCATTGTGCCAATGTCTTGGGCAGGGTGGAACCGCTGGATGGGCGCCCTAGTCGGACCAGTATTTGTAGTTGTTGGCAGTGAAGTATTGGTGGATTGGCTCAAGCATGCGTATGTGACTAAATTCAATAATATTCGACCACGGGTGTATAGGAAATTCCTGGATGTTATTGCTATAGACTACTCTGAGAATGCCTTTTCAGACCAGATTATGACTAAACGAATTGGATTGCCAATATATCCCCTTGCAGCTGTATTTGTGCGGATGCTAATCCAGTCCTACACAATATTTGCGGAGACAGCAGCTTCAGTCTCAGCGACATCTGCGTCGGCCATGTCCATGTCTAGAGCCGCACCCGCCGCATCGCCCGTGCTAACCAATGCGGCTAGCCCCTCAGCACGATCAGCTCTGGAAAAAGTGGATGAATTTCTAAAGAACAATGTAGCACCTTCTTATTTTTCTTTGAATTTCACTCTTATAAGCATATCTTCGTTTGCTGTGCTATTGGTGTTCAAGCTGTTGCTGGGGTTGTTTTTGTACAAGTATTCCTCCAAGCGGCATGGATCGGCAGTTCGACAAAGACGACATCGCAAAGCTGAAGAGCCGTCTGACTTTGTCTCTGGACGGGACCGGGGTTTTGGGACTGTCGAGTTGGATGAAAAAATGCGACATAGATTGTATGAACCCGAGGAGGAGACTCCAGAGCTGAGAGAACGGAAACAGAGTGCGGCTGGTTTGATGGAGTATTGGGGCGTGACCCGATTCAAAATGGTAGCAAAACGCATATGGTAAAGTCGATCCCTTTGAATTTTTGTTTTGGCTTCCCTTTGCTCTCGTGTGCGGTGCCGTGTTAGGCACTACTGTATCTAAATATATATAGCCCGATGCATTTATTGGTATTGTTTTCCTCTAGTTGTTCGACATTCGTCGCCTTTTGACTGCTGTCGCAGATACCTGGTTGGCATCATATAAATGCACATGGGATTCACCAAAAAAGTGCAGGAACTCATCTCTGGTAATGTACTTAGAGTAATCCATAGGCTCAAATTCCTGTTTTAGAGTTCTAGTCTTCTTGGTTTGGGGATTTGGTGCCCGTTTATTTTCTCTGGTATAGAACTTTCGCAATAAGGTAATCGCCTCTTCCCTGTAGAACCCAGGATAGGCCTTATAGGGTCTTTCAGGAGATCTGTCGGTATTAACGTTGAACACACTGCCACAGCCACCAAATCTGTCGTTGGCAGCTCCGAAATACACTGCTCGAATCTTCAGTTGACGAAGTGCTGAGGCACACATTACACAGGGTTCCACAGTGACATACAGATCGGTTTCTTGGAAAACATCTGCCGGAAATGTTTCCAATATCTGTTCTATACCGAGAAATTCCGCATGGCGGTGTCCACAGAGAGACCTATTTGTGTCGTTCATTCCCTTCCCAATGATTTCACCATCGTGGACAAATACACATCCTACTGGAACTTCATCCGAGAATAGGGCTAGCTCGGCCTGTTATTTATTATGAATTATGTTAGTCCTAAGATGCTTTTATGTGGTTTCTTGCTTGTACATGTCACATACCATTTCCATAGCGGATTTCATAAATTTGAAGTGATCTTCAACTTTCATATTGGGTTGGTCCAAAGCTTGGATCTTTGGTTCTTAGACTAAGGTTCTAGTCGAATTTTTTTTTCTACTCTTCCCTGTGTAGTAAGCTGAGCGGGATCCGCTTTTTTGCTTTTTTTTTTTTTTTTTTTTTTTTTTTTTTCTTTCAGTTCAGCCTTACATTCGCCAGATCGCGCAACAAACTGAGGCTCAACATGGGAGAAGTATATGAGTATCTAGCTACACCAAGGTATGAAGAGGCTATATAGAATCAATGAATGCTTAAGGGAAATGAAATGGCAAACTTATATAGGTCCTTATGCAATAAATCAGTCATTTTGCAAATTATAGATGTCAAACACATGACCATTTATCTAGTGTAAATTTCTCATTCACCTCACTGTATCCTGAGTTTGTTTGGCCGAATGTTTCTTATATTACTACTGGCGCTCATTTATATATCAGTTATATCGCCTATTCCAGTGGGGAGAATATACGTAGGCACTACAAAAGCATAATAACGCAAGTTGAAGAACCCAGCCAATGCGGCTCCATAAATACCTATCTGTTCACTGTAACTGGATACACAATCGAGTGAGATAGAAATCCACTCTTTACAATGCAGAAATTCCACTCTGAGGTACTGTTCAAGGAACTAGGAAAGTCTGCTATGGGTTTGAATCCTCATTCGGCATCGCCTTTGAAAACACAAACTCTGACTTCCCCAGTACGATGGGTAAAGAGAGGCGCTCAGTTCAGCCTCACAAAGACAGGCAAATAGATCCTGGCCACAAAACAGCCTTTTACCACATGACTGACCAGTACTGTATACTGACTGAGTCTGTTTAAAAAATACTGGTCACAGTGGTGATATGAGCCATGAGTGACTCTCACGAGGTGGATATGTCACTTAAACTCGGTACAATCGTCTTTCACGTTCCGTGAGGCTGCCGATCACTCAAAAAGTCGAATCAACAATCTATAGCTTGCTATAACAGGCATGATGCCACATTTTTGTATAAAACTATTATGTTCATTATAGACCCCACACACATCATGTTAATATGACACTCTGGCAACTTTTAGCCTTTTTGACCCTGTCTCATTAGTCATCGATGATGCGTCTGTATCATATAGGCAAGTGTCGAGGCTACTTGGCTATTACGTGGTTACAATACAACTACTGTAAGATACTAAATTTCATAATATATTCATGTAAAGAAAGAAAAAAAATGGAGTTCTTGCAACGTTTGGATCTCGTGCGGTATAAGGTCAACCTCTGTTATTTAAATCGACTTAAAACTGTCTCTCCATGCCTTAAATCGCTTTAAATCATTAAGCATGGATCATAATAGGTCGCGGGCGCCCTTCAACCCTACCCGCCGCCACACTGAAAAACTTATGAACACTCTGGCAGATTTTCATAGAAGGTTCCAGCCGTGTTTTACCAGCGCGGAGGTGCGCCTCTCACTTGGTTAGGCGAGGATTTGGATCCAGCGGCGCGTGTTGAATGTATGTGGTTGAAAAAGTGCGAGATGCCAGTTGTCATGTATAAAAAGTTCATGTGTCGCCCAGCTATTTGAAGTCAGAAACTTGTTCTTTTCCTTTCCCTCTTTCTCTTTTCTTTCTTTTCCTTCATTCCTTCCACATCCACTGGATTAAAGCTTGGTTTTCTCTAATATACAAAGGCTTCTGAGAATTGATTAAAGAAGACGAGCAGATAGTATTTTACTAACGGGAATCAAAAAAGAGGAAATATACACATAGACTAGAACAAAAAAAGATGGCAAGACAACTGCGATCTCTAACTCCGTGGACAATACTTGTCTACGCTTGTCTACTTTTTGTCCTACCATTTATGGCAGGCTCTGCTAACGCAGAATCAGATGATGTTGACAGCTATGGAACTGTAATTGGTATCGATTTGGGTACCACTTATTCCTGTGTTGGTGTAATGAAGGGTGGTCGAGTTGAAATCTTGGCAAACGACCAAGGTAATCGAATCACCCCATCCTATGTTGCATTCAACGAAGATGAACGTCTAGTAGGTGATGCTGCCAAAAACCAAGCAGCTTCAAACACCAGAAATACCATCTTCGATATCAAGCGATTGATTGGTTTGAAGTTCAAGGACAAGACTGTCCAAAATGACTTGAAGCATATGCCATTTAACATCTCCAACAAGGATGGCAAACCAGTCGTCAAAGTCCAATATTCGGGTGAAGAAAAGACTTTCTCTCCAGAAGAAGTCTCAGCCATGATTTTGGGTAAAATGAAGGAAATCGCTGAAGACTACTTGGGCAAAAAGGTTTCCCATGCTGTGGTCACTGTGCCAGCTTATTTCAATGATGCCCAACGTCAAGCAACCAAGGATGCTGGTACAATTGCCGGTTTGAATGTTCTTCGAATCGTCAATGAACCAACGGCTGCCGCAATTGCATATGGTCTGGACCGAAATGATGGCGAACGACAAATCATTGTCTACGATTTGGGTGGTGGTACCTTTGATGTATCCCTTTTGTCAATTGAAGGTGGTGTCTTTGAAGTCTTGGCTACTGCTGGTGACACTCACTTGGGTGGTGAAGATTTCGATAACCGAGTAATTAAGCACTTCACCAAGGTCTTCAACAAGAAACATGACGTTGATATTTCCAAGAACGCTCGTGCAATTGGTAAATTGAAGCGAGAAGTCGAAAAGGCCAAGCGAACTCTGTCTTCTCAAATGTCCACTCGAATTGAAATCGAATCATTCTATGACGGAAAAGACTTTTCCGAAACTTTGACCCGAGCCAAGTTCGAAGAATTGAACATTGACTTGTTCAAGCGAACATTGAAGCCAGTCGAACAAGTTTTGAAGGATGGTGACGTCAAGAAGAGTGAAATTGATGACATCGTCTTGGTTGGTGGTTCTACTCGAATTCCAAAGGTTCAATCTTTGTTGGAAGACTACTTCGGAGGTAAGAAAGCCTCCAAGGGTATCAACCCAGATGAAGCTGTTGCTTATGGTGCTGCAGTTCAAGCTGGTGTTTTGAGTGGTGAAGATGGCGTCGATGATATTGTACTGTTGGATGTCAATCCATTGACTTTGGGTATTGAAACCTCTGGTGGTGTCATGACTAAACTGATCAACCGAAACACTGCTATCCCAACCAGAAAGTCTCAAATTTTCTCTACCGCAGTCGATAACCAGCCTACTGTCCTGATTCAGGTATATGAAGGTGAACGAACTTTATCCAAGGATAACAACTTGTTGGGTAAGTTTGAATTGACCAGTATTCCTGCTGCTCCACGAGGTGTGCCACAAATCGAGGTCACGTTTGAACTGGATGCCAATGGTATCTTGAAGGTTGCTGCCACCGATAAGGGCACTGGTAAGAGTAACTCTATTGTTATTACCAACGATAAGGGTCGATTGTCCAAGGAAGAAATTGAGCGAATGGTTGAAGAAGCCGAACAATACGCAGAACAAGATGCTGCTTTGCGAGAAAAGATCGAAGCTCGAAACGGTTTGGAAAACTATGCTCACTCGTTGCGAAACCAAGTCAATGATGATAATGGATTGGGATCCAAGATTGATGAAGACGACAAGGAAACCTTGTTGGATGCCGTCAAAGAGGCTGTTGAATGGTTGGACGAAAACAGCAGCTCTGCCACTAAGGAAGAAATTGATGAGCAAAAGGAGAAGTTAAGCTCAATTGCTTATCCAATCACCAGCAAGATTTACAGTGATGCCGGTGGTGATGTTGATGATGATGATGATGATTCAACTGGTGGTGGATTTGAACATGACGATTTGTAAATGTTTGAGCAACATGTGTAAGAATTGGTTTTAGAAATTCTCCTAGTTTTGTTTTAAATTTCCTTGTTTCTGCCCCTATCTCACTTATCTTATTTTTATTTCACTATCTTTTTCTGCTTTTAAGTAACTAGTTTTCGTTCCTTAATAAAAAAGTTTTATATATTCATGCACAATTACGTTTTTTATATTCTTTTACTAGTCGGTCCTCTAGTTCAAATCTATTAGTAGAAGTATTGATTAATCCCCCAGCTTATATGCGACAAGAGTGTCAATCTTGTGAGCAGAGGTAGAGAACGATCGCAGCTTCACTTGCTCGGCATTCTCAACCATTCTTGGATCCCCATCAGCCCATTCTGAGGGTACATCAGCATCTCCGTCAGCATATACTAGGACATTAAAGGTGCAACGTCCCTCTAATTCTGGTAGAAATGTTACTGATGCAGTCAGCTGTCTTATAATAGACTGTATTTCTTTTTGTATTTCTTCTTGAGGTTTTTCAGCCGTCGCCTGTCCATTTGGTTGGTCTTTTGTCAATACGTCCACACCAAACTCCCATCTTTCTACAGTTTCTCCCGTATCTTTCGATGTTATCGCAATAACTAATTTGGAAATTTTACCATTGACAAGCCAGCCTATATGTATTAGCTCAAATCTACATTTTGACATTGAGTGAACCAACTTACGATGCAATTGACCCATGATCTTCTTCGTATAAGCTTTCACCTCACTATCTACAGTGACCAGCATGTTTAAGTCATATTTTCTTACTGTTGTGAAATCTTCTGGAGGGTATATGCCTCTTTGGTAGAGAATAGAATTGATGCTATATTCTATTAGAAAACAAGAATCACAAATATATCCATTAGCACTTTTATATATAAATTCATCAACTTTGAGCTGATCAATTGGGCTTACATACCAAAAAACTCGGCAACAAGCCTTGAAGAGCCTTTCAATGATAGGTTTGAACGAGTAGGGGCCGCAGAACCTCTTGGTGGAGCCACTGACATGTTTGTTTTTAAGGAGATAAGTGATGATAGTACTAATTGTTGGGAGACCATAATATATTGGCGCGTTTTTTTTTTTTTTTTTTTTTTTTTTTTTTTTTTTTTTTTAGGTGTTCCGGTGGTAGAGATAGTCGGTGGTGGCGGCAGCGACGTATTTAGTAATTTTTAATAACAGTATGCTCTGTTCCGCACCACTCAATATTGTATAATACAGGATGCACAACGTTAGAAAGAAGAAAACTACAGAAGAACAAGAACTCAAAAGGAGAGAAAAGGAGTCTATTCAGATCCGAAATTATAACCACTTGATAGATCAATGTCGGAAAAACCGAGCTATCGCCAATCACGATGAAAGTGCTATGAAACTGGTATCACGAATTTTAGCCTGGAATCCTGAAGGTTACACAATATGGAACTATCGTCGTGAGATTCTGACGGATATGTTCAAGAGTATGGGTGATGAAGAGGTGCAAACATTATTGGAAAATGAGCTTATATTCGTAATGGAAAGGCTAAAGGAATATCCCAAAGTTTATTGGATTTGGAATCATCGCCGATGGTGTCTAGAACAGTCCCCAGAACCAAATTGGGGAATGGAATTGGGGTTGGTATCCAAGATGTTGGAATATGATGCAAGAAACTACCATGGTTGGCACTATCGACGCTATGTAATTGCTAATATGGAATCAACTAGTGATGAAAGTAAGGTTAGGCAAGAGTTTGGGTATACAACCGCCAAGATCAATGCCAATTTTTCAAACTTTTCGGCATGGCATAATAGGAGCAAGTTACTCCCACTATTTATAAAAGAATCCAAAGATGCCAAAGCGCAAGACATATGGCATGAAGAGTTAGATTATGTCCGTCAGGGACTCTATACAGATCCGGATGACCAAAGCTGTTGGATCTATCATCATTGGTTGTTAACACAACACAGAGACTTTCTCCTTAACCAGTGTCCCATCAAGGATTTAATCCGTATTGTCCAAAGGGAAATCCAGAGCATCGAGGAGTTATACCAGGTTGAACCGGACAATAAATGGTGTATGCTAAGTTTGGTTCACTATTACCAATATTTAAATAAGATCCAGAACAGCGAGGACAAACATGACGAGATGCGTAAAATCTTGGGCAAACTACAGCAGGTGGATTCTATGCGTGCTAAAAGGTACAACCATTTGCTATCACAACTGTCTGTGGATAGTTAGTATAGCTGTAGCAGTAGCAGTTGGAAATTCCCTCCGCTACACTCTTTCATTGTATAGTTGGAGTGTCCCATTTCATTTAAAAAAAAAAGCACACACAATAAAAATCCCCATTTTTTAAGAGATCAGTTCACCTGAAACATGGTCCTTTTCCCAATCAAGAATATATCTAACGGTTCCTTGGCGGTCAAACTTGCCATCACGCATCTTCACTCCAGAGAGCTCTGCTGGATTGTACTTCTTAGGCTTCAATTCTTTTGAGAACTTCTCTCTCCAGCTAAACAGTTTCCCAACTTCCCGCCAAGTTTCTCCAATCTGTGTATTCTTGAGTGAACACTTGATATAGAAATCTACAATGTTGAGGAGTATCTCCGTAATGACATGCCGTTCTGTGCAGTAATTAGTAGGTTCAATTGGAAAGATATTCTCGCCTTTAATCTTTGCAGCCAAAACTATGCTTGCAAACGCAATCGAGTGGGCAGGATATTTCAGCGTCACATCAGTCAACAAAGCATCAGTAGCCACATCCCATGCAGTTTGAGCAACTGAGTGAGAGATCTTATCCCCTTCCGTTTTACATATCGGCGTTATGTAGTAATGTGCATGTCTTACTCTGAAATCGAATCCTATCGTTTCGAGAATCTGTCGCTCAATTGACAAGACTTGCCTTTTCCTAGGTGTGTCTTCCGGTAGCTGACCCAGATTCCGAATATCGAAAGAGCATTGCAATATCTCGATAGCTTTTTTCGGTGTATCTTCCATCTTCGATGCAACCAAAACACATGCAACAACCAGATCGTGAACGGAGACAACTCTGTTGTAAAGTATACTTTTCTGAAATAAAACCATCGAAGTGTTTATTGTTTTCATTGGGAACTTAAAATGGGTGGCTATTGCCATTATGTGAGCCAATGCTTGTGCTCTCAACTGATCGAGCTGAGGACCTTTGTTGCCAGATAAGTTGCGTAGGTAGTCTATCTGAGATTGTAATAAATAAGGTCGCGTTAATCTGATTATAGAAGGATGTTCCTGCGACGCTGCAGCATCGATCCCTGAACTGACATTTTGGGGAGCAGGTGTTGGTGGACCTGACATTTTACGATTTGTAGGTACCCTTCTGAATGTGTCGATGTCAATGCAAGCTGATGGTTGCCTTTCAGTTTATTTTATTTTTTTTTTCGTTTTGGGAAATTTTGGGCCCGGCTCAAACGTTCCGAGATTTACTCAAACGCCGCGCATTCGTGCGGCTCGCAAGACAAGAAGAACGACATAAGAACACCAAATTCATTATTAAACAATAGTTTTCCGCTCATGAGATTGACCCTCTGGCTGGTTTTGAACTCTATGTTTCTTGTTGTCAGATGTTCTAGAAATCCGCCCAATTTTGAACCAAGGGTTTTCGAATAGATCGTCAATGGTCTCCAGAGACATACCTGTTAGCTCAGGAATCAACCAGAATGCATACATAAGACCCAATAAACATACTACGCAAAAGAATAGCATTGTCCCCCAACCTTTGAAGGCAAGTAGCATAAAAGGTGTTGCCCGAGAATTAGCATACTGGTTCACAAAGTGAAAGCACATAATGAACCCGCACCCCATAGTGCGAAACGCGATTGGAAACATCTCTGAGTTAATCAAATACTGAACAGAATTCCATCCTAGTGCCCAGCCAACCCCATTGGTATATAGCATTATTAAGGTTCCAACAGCAGTGCGCTGAATAGCAGGTATTTCTCCGAAATTGTTACGAGCGATGAAAAATACACAGATATAGAGTAACGACACAGCCTGCAGTGAAATCCCGATGTAAAGTGCTCTTTTGCGCCCTAATTTATCTATAACAAAGAGCCCGCTTGCTAATGAGGCGATGAGTTTGACAACACCAAATATTGAGGTATAAAACATTCTAGTGTTTTGGTCTGAAACTCCAACCAATGTAAACATGTCAGGGGCATACATTGTAACTGCGTTGGCACCACTCCATTGGCCAAACAACTGCACTAACAATCCCAGTATCAGCCTGAATCGAATCGCGGTGTTAGAAAATAGATTTATGAATACCTCAGTCTTGGAAAGGGCTTCTTGTTTTTCCTTGGCTAAATGGGCGTATATCTGGCCCAACTCTCTTCCTAATGCAGTGTCTTCTTTCGATGCTAGTCGAATCGCCGCTAGAACCTCAATACCTTTTTTATCTTGTCCATGTTTGAAAAGCCATCTAGGGCTTTCACAGACAAAGGGACTCGCGATAGCCATAGATCCACCAAGAATAAGCTGTAGTGACATGGGAATGACCCACTGGTTCCGGCTATGGTTACTGATATGGACAGTGGTCCCCCAGTTGGCGAAATATCCAAGCATGATCCCTAAGTATACAGATCCAGAATACAAACAATTACATAATCCTCGATATTTCTGAGGGGCAACTTCAGTTAGGTATGTTGGACAAATCACTGCCGTCATGCCTAATCCTACACCTGATATTAGTCTTCCAAGTGATATTTGGATTATCGAGGAAGTGAACGTAGTAACTTGCAATATTGTGCCCGACAACCAAATGAGTATTGATACCTGTAGTGATCTTACTCTGCCTAGTCTATCGCAAATAAGTAGTGCCAGTAAAGCTCCGAGAACTGAACCAAGCTGAACCATTGCCGTGATATTTGATTTCAACTCGGCTAGCTTTCGCATCGATTTGGTAGCACCAGTCAATCCAAATTGATTTTTGAAACTTGGTTGTGTGAGACATCCACTAATCGTCCCTTCGTCGAGACCTCTGCCCGCACCCATTAATCCGAATACTAATACAGATACAATCAATACTGATGAGATCTTCGTAGCCATTTCATATATATATATATATATATATTGATATCGCTGGGTGCTTGAGGGCCATGAATCGGCTGATTTAACAAATGTCAGTGACTGGCCTACTATAGTATATATTATGCGATAAATGAAGAATACAAAGAAATACAAGAGGTCCGTGGATAAAGTTTGGGGCAAATTGGGCTAATCACAAGCTAAAATAGCTAACATATATTAGGTGCAACCACTCTACACTATTATAACATCAAGTGCGAAACAAATTAAAATACTTTTTCATTAGATATTTATACTGGTTCCTTACTTATTTCTTGGAAAATTCAACTCTCATAATCAAGTTATCTAGACCATAACCGTTGAGTCTCTTACAGGCAGCCTCAGCTTCTGATTGACGTTCAAATGATACAAATGCAAAACCTCTGTTGATACCAGTCTCCCGATCTTTAACGACATGGCACCTAGGGATCCGGCCGAAGTGTTGGAATAACGCTCGCAAGTCGTCTTCGTTGACATCTTCACTAAGATTTGATACTCTCAGTGTGGAGTTTTCAGTTTCTGAACGGTCTGGTCTTGGAGCAGCACCGGCTCTCAAATGTGGCAGCATATATTTGCTTCCACCAGCCTTGCCACCTGGTCCAGCAGCGGCTGGAGCTTCGACAGCATCAGCAGCTTTCTTTTCTGCCTCAGGTACACCCAAGGTATCTTTATATGGACATTTGGCAGTGAAATGAAGCCCGTCACAGATTCGACAGGAAATCTTAGCATCCGGAGCAGGTTCTGCAATAGGCTCTGGTTCCACTTTCTTGGTGGTAGTTGTGACGCTTAGCTTGAATTGGAAATCTGGCTCAACGGAAGTTGTATCAGAGTTTGGACCGGAGGCGTTTCCTTTTTCTCTGCCGTATTTAGCCCATTTTTTTCGTTCTGCTACATTGTGGTCAACTTTTTCCCGTGTTGTTACAGCTTTTACTTTTTGTGTGACTTTGACCTTTTTGCCAGCATCGTTGTATCGATATGAAATTACAGTTTTGGTTCCATCGTCGTTTTGGGTGACTTGTGGTTGTGGCAATGAAGATGAATCGTCTTCATCGGCCCATGATTGTTTTCTATCACGCATGTTAGTATTTTTTTCTCTTCATTTATGGATAGTCGATTTCGTTGATTTGCTCAGTTGATACATACACGTCAGCCATGATGCGGTTGGTTTGTCTTTTTTTTTTTCCCTCTATTAGGTGATGATGTAGTGAAATTTTGGAAATTTTTTTGGGCGGAAAGTTGATTTGGGAGTTGTGCGTATATCTCAGCACGGTCGGTTAGAATGATTAGATGACCAGGAGATGAGATAAGATAATAGCTTCGATAGCCTATAGTGGTCTTTGAAAAATAGGATGAATGGTAGATAAGAAATAGAATTACTGAAAATAGCTATCGGGCTGGATGATTGTGACTACAAAATTTCGGGTTGTGGAAGACGCTCGTGTTCTGCGTTGAGGCGACTTCGAGCGGCTTACATGAGTCTGGGAATGCCTGGTGATTGGACAGAGATACATAAAAAGGGCTTTCTACCGTCTTAAAGTACTATGGGGTCTCTGACTGGGCTATTGCTAAGTAACTGGAAGTAATGATGAAGGTAGTGGTGGTCGTTCTGCTACCACTATTATCACTGTGAGATGGAAATCAACTGGGTGGAATAGTACTTTAGGCTATCCCAGCTTACGCAAGCTGCTGCAAACATTCTTTTACCAGCGAATCAATCTAACTAGATTGAAAAGTCAATTATCAGACCCTGCTGTATTCTTATATACTGAAATTGAGTAGCATGAATTTCCAGTAGTATCAAGAGTACTAGCATCAAGATAAGGTGTGATGAGGCTCACAGCCGTGCGAGCAGGACTGACTGACACACAACCAACTCTATCTGAACTAGCTCTTGATTACAATTGATAGTGATACAGTCTAAGTCTTATACAAAGTGGTCCAGACCCTATATGGAGTTATACGCTTCTAAGTAATGCTATATTTAGTGCCAGTCCTCCACACTTGTGATTACAGAAGTCCAATTGCCAAATGCAATCCACTTCACTACTGCCCCCGTATAAGCTGTCTACATACCCTGAACTGTCATGTAATTTTCTCCTATGGTCTATATTCACTCTTGACGCTATCGTCTCTCTGTCCTTAGGCTTACAAAAGACCGCCAACCCACCCGATAGATCCGGATCGGGCAGTAAAAGCGAAGCGTGGTTTGACCAACATGGTAATGCTTCTTCAGCTATTCAAAGGCGTCTTATGTAAAGATGTGTCAACAATTACTATTCCTATCCCGTGGCACCCGAAAGCCATTGCCTCTACTAACGACTATAGTACTCTATATTCAGATAGAAATCCGCTATTTTATTTATTCGTATCTGGAGTGGGGGGTTCAAATGCTGATAGTTTTCTCGAGGCGATGGAAAAGAGAGACATAGCGTAAGCTTTAGTCAGAGCAAAAAAGTGTACGAAAGCCGCAATGTTCACCAATACATTACCAATTTTCAGAATCACACACACCTAGTAACAGAGCAATTCCTGAGGACCGTATCCAATTTTTATAGTGGTTTAGCTTTAAAAAAATTACTAGAAATAGTACTAGCTCTCCCGGATTCCAGTTGAGTGAATGAATCCTCACGGCTATTACAAACTACATGTTTAATAACCGCACGTTATCGATTTAGCCTATTAATCCAATCAGATTGCGTCTGTAAGCATCCCTCTGCAGTACTGCACTAGTCCTCCTCGCTTAACGCTGTATGGCTTACACACAGCAACGTTCCTTAATAAGCCCAGCTTTGCCCCAACACCCGGTTGCTTTTTGGTGGTGTTCGCGCACGCACCAGAAGGAAAAACAGCTCCCGCCGTTCCCGGGACGAGAAGAAGGGAAACAAGTGGTACAAAAACCCCCCAAAGGCCCAGTTTTCGTTCTTTTGCCTTCTTAAGTATCACTTTTCTGTGTGTTTACTACAACTCTCTAAATTCAATTTATATATCTAACATCTGAATACAATGTCTGCTCCAACGTATGTGAACTTGATAATTGGCTAATTGATGAGCAGTGCTTTGTGGTAGTTTTTTTTTTTTTTTGGGTATTCGTGGTGGTGGGTTTTCCTGTGTTGGAATCATATGAATAATGGATATGAGAAAACAGAGAGGGAGAGAGGTGAAACAAGGTTGAACGAGGGAAGTGAATTGCACAAAAGCGGTGTAGACATTTTGTTGATGATCTCGGTTGGAATTACCAAATTACAATTGGAAAGATGAATTTCATAGTGAAATTTCCATCAATGATGGTGAAGAAATCATCTATAAATTTCATTGTGACAAGAAAATGGTATTGGTAACCATTTTTGAGGCTCAATTGATTCAATTGAGTGACACTGTGTGTTTATTTCCAATGGAATTGAATGGGTTTCCGCCGAGATTAACTTTTATTAGTTGGATTTTTCCAACGAACTAAGAGTAGATCCATCAGCATCTAAGGAATTTGAGACCCGAACTACAACATCCTATTGCTTTGCTCTCTCGCTGTGTCTCTTCTAATTCCCCCTCAAAGATCAAATACTGAATTCAACCAATTCTCATTACTGCGTTCCTCTCACCAGTTCGGAGATGCACGGATTTTTTGTCCATTTTTCATCGGGCCAATGATTCCCGCACCTGCGATAATTTGCGATATTACTCATGATGTACGTCGGGACTCAAAAGAGACCCCCACGCAACACTTATAATTATCCATCACCACCAACCCATTGGCCCTAGTGGTGCCACAATAGTCACCAACATCTACTCATCCCAAGGCTGAATAAAAATAGAAAGAGAAAAAGATTACTAACAAATGTCTAGTGGTGATATCGGTCTAATTGGTTTGGCTGTAATGGGCCAAAACCTGATTTTAAACGCTGCCGACCATGGCTATACCGTGGTTGCCTACAACCGAACCGTCTCGAAGGTCGACCACTTCATGGAAAACGAAGCCAAGGGAAAGAGCATCATTGGTGCCCACTCCATCGAAGAACTGGTTTCTAACTTGAAGCGACCTCGACGAATCATCTTGCTTGTTAAAGCCGGTGCTGCTGTCGACGCCTTCATTGACCAATTGCTCCCACATTTGGAAAAGGGCGACATCATCATTGACGGTGGTAACTCTCACTTCCCAGATTCTAACCGAAGATACGCTGACTTGAAAGAGAAGGGATTCCTTTTTGTCGGTTCTGGTGTTTCTGGTGGTGAAGAAGGTGCCCGAACCGGTCCATCTTTGATGCCAGGTGGTCACCCAGACGCCTGGCCACACATTAAGGATATCTTCCAAGATATTTCTGCCAAAGCCGATGGCGAACCTTGTTGTGACTGGGTTGGTGAAGCAGGTGCTGGTCATTTCGTCAAGATGGTCCACAACGGTATTGAATACGGTGACATGCAATTGATCTGTGAAGCTTACGACTTGCTGAAACGAGGTGCTGGTTTCACCAATGATGAAATCGCAAACGTTTTCGAAAAATGGAACAACGGTGTCTTGGACTCTTTCTTGATTGAAATTACCCGTGACATTTTGAAATACCACGATGACGATGGAACTCCAATGGTCGAAAAGATCTTGGACACCGCCGGTCAAAAAGGTACTGGTAAGTGGACCGCTATCTCTGCCCTGGATCTGGGTATGCCAGTTACTTTGATTGGTGAAGCTGTCTTCTCCCGAACCTTGTCTGCCATCAAGGATGAAAGAACTCGTGCCTCCAAGATTTTGGATGGTCCATCTCCAAAATTCGATGGTGACAAGCAAAAGTTTGTTGACCAACTTGAACAAGCCCTTTACGCCTCCAAGATTATTTCTTATGCTCAAGGTTTCATGTTGATTCGAGAAGCTGGCCGAGAGTACGGCTGGGACTTGAACAATGCTGGTATTGCCTTGATGTGGCGAGGTGGTTGTATTATTCGATCTGTCTTTTTGGGTGAAATCACCAAGGCCTACCGAGAAAATCCAAAATTGGAAAACCTTTTGTTCCATCCTTTCTTTAAGAACGCCATCCACAAGGCTCAAGACTCTTGGAGACAAGTTGTTGCTACCTCTGCTTTGTGGGGTATTCCAACCCCAGCCTTTGCTACTGCATTGTCCTTCTACGATGGTTACCGATCTGCTCGTCTACCTGCTGGTTTGCTGCAAGCTCAACGTGATTACTTCGGTGCTCACACCTTCCGTGTTTTGGACCAATATGCCTCTGATAAGTTGCCAAAGGACAAGGATATCCACATCAACTGGACTGGCCGAGGTGGTAATGTTTCCGCTTCTACTTATGATGCTTAAGTTATCTCAACTAGGTAGAATTGGTATGTTTTAGTTTAACAGAAGTTCAGTTAGTCATTTAGGCGTTATATATATATATATATATATATATATATACAAAGAATACAGAATGCTTACTAAAGTGTCTCGTTACCATTTCGTGACGAATCTGACCACAAAATATCAATCTAATAAACACTTCAACTCTAGTATGTTAATTTAATATGTTCCATTTTTAGATCCTATAAACCGAGCTATCTAAATCACAGTTTGATGAAAGAATCGACTCCACGATGAAATCCTTAACAAATACTAGCCCGTCAGGAACAGCACTTCGGAACTGTTTTATCTGTGGATTATTAACCTTTTGCGACTTCGCTGCTGCAGTTATCAGTATAGTCATGCCATTCTTACTCTTGCGATAAATATCAGCTGACAACTGCTTCTGACCCATTCGAGTTCCCTTTGGCTTTTGGGATCGAACGAGATTGGCCTCACCACCATGAGCTCTAACTATATCAAAGAATGGTGACAGAGCTGTCTCTGCTGTAAAATTAAATACTACCCCTGCAAATATTTTACCTCTCTTCTTGCTTTTGAGGGCATGAGCTAAGTCGCTGGACGTTGATTTCAGTAGATATTCATCCGTAAGCTCGATCTTTTCTCGTTGTTCTAGACAATCCATTAAGTAGTCCGGTAAAACAACATCTTTAACCACAGCCATAGAATTCAAGAAATTTGCAGTACGCTTGATATTGCTGGCAACTAAATGGGTTGCAGCTTGAACGTCTTTTACTGGATGAATACCCAATTCCTCTAGTTCTGCCTTTTTCTTGTTAAACGTCGTACTCACATAGTCGTCTAGGCCAGTAGTGACAAAATATATATCTGCATTATTCTTTGCTTTCGGTTTTGATTTCGATGAGCTCTTTGTTGCCGAATTAGACTCGGTATCTTCATCTACTTTCTTAGTGGAGGAGTTGCCATTGGCACTATTGATTTCACTTGTTATAGTCTCTGTCTTTCTTCCATTAATCACGTTAGATTTCTTACGCTTCGCAACTGGCTCTTCGTCTTCCAACGCTGGTAATTCATGCCGCTTCGTGGGTTTGGACTTGTTGAATTTCTGTAGATACTGATATTCTAGCTCACCTTGTTCCTTAAGTGATTCAGTGGCTTTAGATTTCGCCGATCTTGAAGATGCATGCCGTGGTGACGATGCATTCACATTCGCTAGTGGTGACGATGCTAACAGCGCTGGACCTAGCTCTGAAGCTGATCTACGTTTCCTACTACTGCTACTGGTGAGTTCTTCCCCAGAATCACAGTAAAATTGGGACAGGACATTAGTATTCAAAACAGTTTTGTTGAGCACCTCGGTTAGATCAATTCTGTCCGGCAAAGTAGTATATCGCCGGTTAGTCTCTGATTGAATCTGCCACAAAGCATAGGACTCCTCAAGCCAAAGACTATTTACCACATGCATATTCCATTTCCTAGCGGCCTCATATTTCGCACCTTGTGGCATAGCAGCAATGACATGAGTGTTTTCTCCCATTTTTAGCGACTTCGTATATTGAGCACCTGAGGCAATGATCAGGCTCTCGATATATGCACGAGCCTCACCAATGAAGTTAGTAATGGCAATGGTGTACTTGTCAAACCCCGGAATAGGGTCTCTGCTTACAGGATAGTGCAGTAGCTGGGTTGGTGAGGTCCATTTGCCATGTGCTACCATCCAGTAGACCCAGGCTATGGAGCCGACATCAATCTGTCGATTACAGGCCCTTTTGTAGAGATCACCATCGCGATATTTGCCAATATAGACATCTGCATCTTCCAAGTTTTCGGTCACCTCCCCCTGCTGGTTGCGAATGACTGCAGGAATGGTATTTTTAGTTTCTTCGAACGTCAGGTTTAGATCATCACATATGAAAAACTGTTTGTCCTTGAATAAGGAGCCCTTGATCAGTTCGTGAGGCTCCTTTGACATTGAATGGGAGTATGCTAAATCCTGGGTATTAATAAAATCTTCGTTTATCTTTTCTTCGGAGTTTTCGAGTAATGGTGGATTCGGGAATAAGTAAGGGGTTTCGTCTAGCCGTCTTGCTAATTTCAAGCAATGATCAATCCAGTGTGGTAGCACAATCTTCTTTCCATGTCGTTTCGCAACTTCACACTTAGGTCCTTCGTCTGAGGTTGCAATCACATGGCTTGTGTATACTGTAAGTGTGTCGCTGAACTGTCCACCTAATGCCTTGATACCCCCGTATAGGTTGGCCTTGTCACCGGGACATATACCACTACACGTTACAAAGAGGTCTCTGAAAATATTTCGAGGATTAGGTGAATACGGCTGCTCAGGTACCAGAGCCTTCTGTTCGTGAACTTTATCTATCCAGCTCGGCCGAACTATGGTGACCATCGCTGTGTCGAGATATGAGTATTGAGTGAAGTTTATGTCTTCACAGACAACAAGTAGCCGTTGATGCGCATTTATACGGGTCGACTTGTCGACTATTGAAATTAAATCCCCTTCACCGCCACATTCCTTGATTTTCTGGGTTATCTAAATTTTTCGTTGATGTGGTTAGTAATTGTCCATACATACTCGTCTCGATGACTTTGATCATGCAAATGATCTACTTGTTTTTTATACGAACCCTTTCGATTCTCTCATCGTCAAACTCGTCACTTTTCACCAGTGCAAAGGACAAAAATGATAGCGGTCCATTAGGAGTTTCAGAATCCATTGTCATAGCGTTGTGGAGAACTTAGTAGTAATACGCGAGAGAAGAAAAAAAAAGTTGGAAAGGAAATTAGAAGAGTTAAATCTACGCGTTAAATGTAACGGTTTTCGCGTGGCGTGTCGGAGTGGCGTTCTGATCAATTGTAGCGGTCATCGGTTCAGCCGTTTGAAGATTGATTAATTTGGCTACTAGTATATAATTTGAAAGGGTTCAAGATATTAGTAAGCCACTACCAGATTTACCATTATTGTTTTATTATTACACCTTAGACAGCGAATACTACTGCTACTACTACCACTACTATTATACTCACAGCTTACCTTTACTTTCGAGACTTCTTCTTCTCCTTGTGCCTATCCATCTTGGTCTTCACCCGCTCGAGCCCCATACGAACATCCACTGACCCCTTCTTGAACGACTCAATGTCATAATAAGCCGGTGCCATGCTTAAAAGCCATTCCGGCTTTACAGCAGTTACAGTTCGGATATAGTTTTTTGAAGTTAATACGAACTCATTGTACAACACCCATTCACTCTCTTGGCCTAGAACACTGCTTGGATGTAGCAAAACCTCTTGGTTATCTTTCACAGTGATATAGCCCTTGCTGGAGCTCATCTTCTTGGCTACCTGCATGAAATACCCAGAAACCAATGCCTTTCTAATATTGTCGTAGTAGTGCTTGTCCTCGAATGGTGTGCTAACCAAATCCAAGTCGTGCTTCTCCATCAACCGACGAAGCTGGATTCGGACATTATCTGCACTCTGTAGAGATCTCAGTGATAGAAAGTGGTCGTAGGTCCACTTGGCTGGGTTTTCCATAGCCTCATCACTCTTGTATGCATGATAAACGTTCAAAAGGGTCAGATGGTCCCCATCTGCATGGGCAAATAGGTTTCTCATCTCATCAGCCTGTTTGCGGGCGTTGTTAGGTCTAACAAACACACTTGGTACCGATAAAAGAGCAGTGAGCGATAGCACCTCGTTAGAGCAGTGATATTCAGGAGAATGAATCAACATAACTGCTAACATTGGATCTAGCGGGAATTCTGATGCCAACCTCCCCAGGCTAGTCAAATCACCGTCATCATTGATACACTTAAGGAAATTAAGCTCTTCGAGGGCACGCATCATTGTTTCCGGAGCCGGAGGATCCATAAAATCGAAATGAACCAAATCATCTATTCCAAGCTTTTTCAACTCCAACACAGTGTTGGCCAAATTGCTCCTCAAAATCTCGGGATAACTCTGCTCATTTAGTTCCTCTTTGAAAGCTGCTTCTGTGTAAAGTCTGAAGCACTTACCAGGCTTTGTACGACCTGCTCGACCTGCTCGCTGTTGAGCAGAGGCCTTGGAAATTGGCGCGACTAACAACGATTCTACACGGATTCGTGGGTTGTACACCTTTTGCTTGGAAAACCCAGGATCAACGACGTAGACGATCCCGTCAATTGTCAAAGATGTTTCGGCGATATTTGTAGACACAATGACTTTTCTGCCTGGTGGCCCGTTTGGACTTGTTGACTCTGGTGCAGGTTCGAAAATCTTTTGCTGTTGATATGGTGGTAATGAACCATATAATGGATAAACCTTCACTGGCCCGCAGTTGACTTCTCGGATCAGTTCATCAGTTTCCAACTTAATCTTCCTGCAGGCATCCTCGATCTCTTCTTCACCTGTTAGAAACACTAGAATGTCCCCCTCCGGTTCGGTAGCATGAATTTGAAGCACCGTTCGAATAGCTGCTTCAAGATAGTCTTTTTGGTACTCCGGGGTGTAGTAAATCTCTACTGGGTGCGTTCTACCTGGCACAGCCAATAGTGGAGCGTCGTTGAAGTATTTCTGAAACTTTTGAGCATCCAAAGTGGCTGACATGATGATTATTTTCAGGTCAGGTCTTCGTTCTGCGATCTGTTTAAGTAAACCCATCAATATGTCCGTAGCTAGTGTACGCTCGTGAGCTTCATCGAGAATGATACAACTATACCTTTCCAGCTGTGGATCTGCCATTGCTTCCCTAAGAAGCAGCCCGTCTGTCATGTATTTCAAAAATGTTTTATCGCAAGTGTTATCCTCAAATCGAATACTATATCCAACTTCCTGACCAAGTTTAACGTCCATTTCATCTGCTACACGTTGAGCCACAGACATTGCAGCTACACGTCTTGGTTGTGTACAAGCAACTTGTTTGCCTTGCAAGTGTGGCAGGTCGTCGAAACAGACGAACTGTGGAATTTGTGTAGTTTTACCCGAACCTGTTTCTCCTACGAACACCATGATCTGATGTTTCTGGAACTCTTTCAAAAACTCATCACGCTGAGAATGTACTGGTAAATCCCTACGCACCTTGAGAATTCCAAAGTACTTCTCGGATAAGTCTTTGCCATTAAATGGATTTTTAGGTCCATCTTCTGCTTTCAGAGCTAGAGCGGCGGTTGATTTATGTCTGTCGTTTAAATCCAACCCAGTTTCTGGTTCTAAATGGGCCAGATATGGATTTGGCTTTTCTTCCTCCTCCATCTTTGCACGTTTTGAAGCCCTTTCTACCATGGTTGAAATGCGATTGATATAATCTTGATTTGTTAACTGGAGTTATAGAAAAATTTCAGACAAAAAAAAAAAAAAAAAAAAAAAAAGTAAAAAATTCCTTCTCCGCGGCTCACGATGGGAAGTTTCCACAACCACACACTTCCACTGCTCCAACCTATCAGCAGAATGGCCAGAAGTGCATTGTTCGATGCGTTTTCTATAGCATCTGGAACTAAAATTGTAATGAAAGAGAATATAAAATTACAATCTAAGAGCCTGAAACATTTCTGTGAATCTTCCAGCTTAACCCGAAAACTATGTCGAAAATCGCTGACATCAGAGCCTCCAACAAAGTTCTCTTCAACCAAATTAAGTAAAGGCTTTGTTCAACAAAGCCGAGCATACAGTACCGACAATAGTGACAAAGATAACAAGAAATATGTTATGGACTCTAGCCCAGTCCCATCAAGTCGTTTTGAGCGACTCTTCCATTACGGTTCTCTAGCAACCGGGATTGGCATTGGGGCATTGGGCGAGGGGATCCGACGACTAGGTGGAGACTCAACTAACAAATCCGTGTTTTTAAATACGGGGAATCTAGAGAGAATGGTCAAAAAACTTTCGCAAATGCGAGGTGCTGCTTTGAAGATTGGACAGCTACTGTCATTTCAAGATGAGAAGGTTTTACCACCAGAAATCCAAGAAGTCATGACTCGAGTGCAGAACACAGCAAACTACATGCCTCGGGGACAGCTTGAACGGGTTATGTCAAAGGAATTCGGAAAATCATGGAGATCTGAGATCTTTTCCTCCTTTGTTGACTATCCAATTGCTGCTGCTTCAATCGGGCAGGTACATACTGGTGTGCTTCTGCAGAATTATGAGCAGGCGGCTATTAAGATCCAATACCCAGGAGTCGCTAACAGTATTGATTCTGACTTGAACAATCTCTTGCTTCTTCTCACGGCTTCTAGATTCTTACCGGAGGGGCTGTTCTTAGACAAGACCATTGCTAACGCAAGAACAGAATTAAAATGGGAATGTGACTACCTAAGAGAAGCCCAGGCTATGGAAAATTTTAGGAAACTGCTAGATGGAGATGATTCATTTACGGTACCAAAGGTGTACCATGGTCTTTCCACTGAGCGAGTTTTAACGATGGAGATGATGCAAGGAGAACCGATCGCTCAAGGTAACTGGCCGCAAGAAACTAAGAATTGGATAGCTACAAACATAATGCGGTTGTGTCTTTTGGAAATTGCTCAATTCAAATATATGCAGACAGATCCTAACTGGGCTAACTTCCTCTACAACGATGCCACTGGGAAAATTGAATTGCTTGACTTCGGAGCCACTAGGGGCTATGACGACACTTTTATTGAGAACTACGTTGGAGTGCTCAGGGCTGCGGTTAGAAAAGATCGAAAGGCTTGTGAAGAGTACTCCTTGAAACTTGGCTATTTGACAGGGTTGGAATCTCAGGCTATGCTTAACGCCCATATCGACTCTATTTTAGTGTTAGGCGAGCCATTTTCTAGTAGCAATGGAGGTAAAGAGTTTGATTTTTCGAATCAAACAATTACTGATCGTGTCCGAGAAAACATCAGTCTGATGCTCAAGGAGCGTTTGACCCCACCGCCGGAGGAAACTTATGGATTGCATCGAAAGTTGTCTGGTGCGTTTTTGCTTTGTTCCAGGCTTAATGCTAAGGTTCCTTGCCAAAAGCTGTTTGAGGATGTTGTGGGATTGTAGGTTGGTCCCTATTTTCTGGATATTTTGTGCTTATATAGATTCTTTGTCCATCCTGGAGCTGTTGTACATATCATAAATATAAAGTTTACGGAGAAAAAATTTTTTACGTCAGTACATAATAAAGGTTAATATACATGAAATCATTTGTTGGCTACTTGGACTCTGAGTTCGAAGTTACTTCTGTATCATCTGTCTTCTCTGTGAATCCAGAATCCGTAGTGACCTTTTCATCGTCATCGTCATCATCATCGTCATAATCTTTTTCATCATCTGCTGATCTCAAGTCTCTCAGTGAGTCGTTAGGAACATCGGTAGATGGTGTTTCAGAGGATTCAGATGGAATAATCTGTTGTTGTGGTGTTTTGAGGGTGTCGGGATCTGGGTCAAACTGTTGTGGTGGAGTATTCATGTACTGAGGGATACTAGGTTCTTCAATGTCTTCTTCAGATTCATCTGGAACTGGTGATACCTGGACGTTCGGCAAGGCAGCCCCTCTAAAAGATCTTCCACGATCTCGCCGCACCTGTAAATCGTCTGGTGCAGCTGGAGATGAGAATGACGATCTGGGAGATGAGGTATACGCACCAGCACCTCCTCCTCTGGGGGTGGAGATGGCAGCAATTGGAGTTTTAATAGGGGTGGATAAGGACTTTTGGTGCCTTAGATGTGATTTAGATGCCGAACCAGCGGATTGTGGGGTAGTTAGTGAGCTCGACGAGATTCTCTTGATGTTTGGCGTTCCAGTAGCAGAAGCGGGTTCACGAGCCGGCGATAAGGCTAGGGGCAATAACCCGTTACTTGATATAATCGATGGATTGTTTCCGTGCGAATAAGGCGACCCCCTTCCTGAGGGACTTGGTGAAGCAGTATTCGATCGTGCAGCTCTTGCACTTGCGCTTTTTTCAACCATTTCTCGATGTCTGGCTTCTACATTAGCTCTTCGATTAGCCTCCGATATGGAACGGTCTCTCGGAGCCTTGTTATTAGCCTGGCGAGCACGGACAATAGTAAACAACTTCGTGCTGTTTCGAATCATGTCTTCTACGAGCAGCGAGGGATGCTTGTCGGACATTGTGGCAGCATTGATAACTCTCGGACGGATAATGTACCGTCCGAGGCTATTAGCGATTTTTCCAACTATCTTATCATCAAAAGCTTCGCTGTTTTCATGATCATTAACGCTGATCTTCTTATTGTCTTCTTCATTACTGTCCTCCTCTTGGCCTTTGTTTTTGGTATTTCCAGTGCCCTCGCCAACATTCGTCTTGCATAATGGAGCAATATGGCCAAACAGCAGCTCCAAGGTATCAACGTTCACTTTTGGTAGATTACTCAAAGCAGAAGCTACTTGATCTAGCCCCGCTTGTTTTCCGTATACGTTTTTGATAACATTGTATAAAGTGAACGATACCAAAGAGTCTTGCAGCTCAAGCAGAAATTGCTTAAGTGTAGAAACCACAACTTGTACCGGGAAAGAGGGCAAGATTGTTAACGGGTCAAATTCGACCCCATTGTTAATTTGGTTTCTCAACTGGTGCACATTGCTCAGAGGTGCCTGGGCGATCCAAAGCGCCGCAGTAATCGGCTGTTCTTCCTGCTTAGTCAAATAATCTAGGAATGTTGGTACAACAAAAGTTGCACTTGGTAGATCTACTCCAAAAGTTTGGCACTTGGCAGCACTATGGAAAGACTCGTAAATAAATATTTTGGGCGCAAGAGTCGATGTCTTGTAGTTTTCAATCATGTAGTTCAGGTCACTTGCTGGATTAACAGCATGCTGGTGCTGAGATAGACGTTTAACCACTGGGCCGATTTTCGTCAGCGGAGAAGCAACTGCATGCGAAAAGTCGCCCAATACCGTTTGGATGGCTTTCAGTCGATCCACTTCACACTGCTCCATGAACTTGAGGGTCTCAGATATGGATTCCTCTAGGTAGCACCGCTCCAAATCTAGCTCTATGACATCATTTTGGTATTTTTCATCCGCCTCTGCAATTTCACGGTGGATTTTGTACAATTCCTTCGGAGCGGTTTGAGCCTTCAATAAGCCCGTGAAATATTCCCCCACAGATGCATTATTTGTAGGCTGATGTTGCTTGGATTCTTCCGATTCTGGAGGGGGGAACAAAGCGTCTGGATCATAGTCTAGAGCCTTGGTGGTCCATTGGTATCCATAGGAGGCCGAGTTTACAAACTTGTTACCAACTCTCCCCACAGCTCTTAAAAACCCATAGTCTATTAGCCCCTGGCCAAACCTCTCAGCTTTTCCAACATTTTTACAGTTCAGTCTTTTTCGAGCCCACATGGCTATCTCATCGCCTGTTGACACGCTTTCGTAGGTGCCCAATATAGCTATTTTGAAATCTCCATATGGTATATCGTTCAGCATGTCTTTCAGAAGCTGTGCCATGGCATAAGGTGTGTAGCTAGTTCCTGCTAGCAATACTGATTCATCAGCCGGCACGCGTTCAGTACTGGAATTGCTGCTAGAAGTGGTCCTGCTGTGAATAGTTTTTGCTATATTTGTTGCCCACTCCACAGCAGCGGTACCAGCAATTGGGGCACCATTGCTTACTTCTAATTGCGATTGATTGTCTTCTAATTCTCTTGTAAACTCTGGTGTAATATCTGCATCGTCAAGCTGGCGGCATTTACTGAAATAATTTTGTTGACTTTTGAGCGCCTTGGCTTCTTTTTTATTGTAAGCCTTGATCTGGGATGTAATCTTAGAGTGGGCAGCAGTGATACGTTTCTTATGACTATTTGCCCATGTGTGAAATGGCCCCCTGACACCACGGTCAAGTTTTGTGGCTATTTCGGCATGTAACTGTCCCTGAGAGCCAATTTCATCTAGAAATGAGACGTAGGCCTGCCGTAATGTCGCACCTTCATCTCTATCAAACCCGTCTGAGGTTGGCTTTAGTGTTACTGGAAATGACTGCAAGCCTGTCGCATAGTTGCTCTCCAATCTAATTCGCTCTTCCACCATATTCAGAGCTTCTGCATTTTCCGCGCATCCCTGAAAGAGTTTTTCAAAGATCACGTTGATACCTGTCGCATAGTCTGCAGACCAGAAGTAGTTCTCAAAATGTGACATGACCCAGTGAGTATTTCGCGAATCTGCTGGATATATGCACTAAAATTGGAGTAAGGGTCTTACTAGATTTTGAGAATTTCTCTTGATGGACGTTGGAGACTTATAGTGACGGAATTTTTTTAAGGGTTACGGTTAGTAGTACTATTTTAGTTAGGTGGTGATTATTGTCTATTAGGAAAAAAAGTAATCCTGCCACTCTTTTTCGCTGCTGAACGAAAAAGCGTGGCGTGGCGCGCTAGGGTCATTGGATACACGTACCGCGGTACGGATATGGAGGTTATATATTTAGACAGCCTTAAAATTGGGTCAGTGGGAATGCTATCATCGTGGAATGAAATAGAACAGCGACATGTAAATAAAAAGAACAAAAAAAAAAACAAAAGATCGGTGATTAGCCGGAGAATTGGCTTATATAGAGGGATTTTTAAATTTTTATTGAATTGAAACGTAGCTAGTGGACATGTGTTACAGCCGCACTGTGCAGTCTCTCCTTCTGTGAACGAGAGGTATTACCAATCTGATGGCGTTCAGCCCTTGGATTGACTTCTTGGAAACTTAAGGAACTAAGCATTACTTTGTCAAACTGAATTACCTCTTATTGTAACCCAATATTGTTTGTAGTCGAGCAGGAAAAAACAGCTATAGTCTTATATGGAAGAAAACAGTAGAACCCATAATGAAAATTGCACTATTCTGATGTTATTTCCTGGTTGAGAAACTATTCAATAGAACAGAATCCTTCAAGTGAACTGTTTTCTAAACCGAGTCACATATACCTACTTACTAACAGGATGCTAAGCCGCACAAGAAATTTTCGGAACCCGTCAATCCAAAAATGACTTGACTCAAAAGCGGAATCTAATAAAAATGTCCTCGTGACAGAATATTTCTTCCACGGATAGTGAAATATGACGTATTCCAAAGTTACTCATCTAGGAAATTACCGAAAAATCGATCTACTTATCTCGCCTAACAAAGCTTTACCTTCGGTCACCGACTGAAAACAAAATATAGAACTGGAACGTGGAGAAAAAGGCTCTGAGCCGCACCGCATGCCGACCACCCGGTCACGTAATATTTCAAGCCTCCCACCCAGCTCCACTTTAGCTTATGAGTCCCCGAGTGGAAATATAAAGTCTTTGCTTCGCTCTTTCAATGAAGAAATAGTCATTCTCCACAACCCATCACAACAGAAGAAAAAAAAAAATGGTGACATTTTATGATCAGCTTGGAGCACATTATAATTCGCAGAGTATTGCAGTTACAGCTCCTGATACTGGTGTGCAACTCTCTTATCGACAATATATCGATGCAATTAAATCATTCCAGATCAAACTAGCTGGTCTGGGTATTCCACAGAACACTGCTGTGTCAATCTCTCTCATAAATGGACTAGAATTTGCAGTTACGTTCCTTTCAGTGGCTTTTTCCTCTTTTATTGCTGCTCCACTTAATCCAAATTACAAGCAGTCCGAATTTGAATTCTATATAGACGATGTCAAAGCGGCCCTTGTTATTGTACCTGAAGGTGCAGTTAAAAACAAGTTACCAGTGGTCGCTGCAGCAAGAAAATTTAACGCTGCTATTGTTGAAGTTGGATGGAAAGGCAAAGAAGTAACCTTCAACTTGGTTGAACGAGGGAATTTAAACCTAAATGGTGGCAGTAGCACTCGATCTACTGTGCCCCCTCCTCCAAAGCCAGATCAAACTGCTTTTGTTTTGCACACTTCAGGCACTACCGGTCGACCCAAGGCTGTCCCCTTGACTCACCAGAACATGGCTACCACTGTCAAGAACATCATCAACACTTATAAACTTACTTCTAATGATTCGTCGTACCTGGTTATGCCTTTGTTCCATGTGCATGGCCTGCTTTGTGGATATCTGGCTGCCCTAGGTGCTGGTGGTTCTGTAGTAGTACCACCAAAGTTCTCTGCTCATGCGTTTTGGCACGATTTTGTAAAGTATAAGTGTAATTGGTACACTGCGGTGCCAACTATTCACCAGATCTTGCTCAAATCGAAGCTCCCTTCTCCGGTGCCAAAAATCCGGTTCATTCGGTCATGCTCTTCTGCACTTGCTCCGGCTGTGTTCCACAATCTTGAAAAGACATTCAACGCTCCAGTTTTGGAGGCCTATGCTATGACTGAGGCATGCCATCAGATGACTTCCAATAACCTTCCCCCAGGCAAGAGAAAACCAGGCACTGTAGGCACTGGGCAGGGAGTAGAGGTTGCAATCCTCGATGCTGATGGTAACAAAGTTAAACAGGGTAGCGAAGGTGAAATATCTATCCGTGGACAGAATGTCACTCCTGGTTATATCAACAATGCTAAAGCTAACGCTGAATCTTTCACCTCGGATGGCTATTTTAGAACCGGTGACCAGGGCAAGCTCGATGAGGACGGGTTTGTCATTATTACTGGTCGAATCAAGGAATTGATTAACCGAGGAGGCGAGAAAATCTCCCCTATAGAATTGGATGGTGTCATGTTGGCTCATCCTGCTATTTCAGAGGCTGTTGCTTTTGGAGCTCCCGATGAAATGTACGGGCAGCAAGTTAACGCTGTAGTTGTTTTGAAGCCTGGGCAAAAGGCTACATCCAGTGAAATTCAGCAATTTTTGTCCACCAAGCTGTCGAAGTTCAAGATTCCACAGAAGATTTTCTTCACTGATGTCATGCCAAAAACCGCTACCGGTAAGATTCAGCGTCGAAACATTGCGGCCAAGTTTTTGGACCAAGGTCCAAAGGCTAAGCTATAGATTCGATGGGGAGCCGCATCTACATGTATCTATTTTGTTTGGGTATTGGTTACTTTGACCGACCTATTGTCTTTTTGATTCTTTCCGCACACAAATACACGATATATACCTGTATACAATTATGATATATTATGTTTATGTACTGTTTTTATTTTTGAAAAAAAAAAAAAAAAAGATGAACTGTTTGTTAAGTCGAGTCGAAATAGCGACCATATATATATATATATATATATTGAGTGCACTAAATCGTACTCTCGCTGGCGCACACGGCTTTGGCTTCCAGCTTCTCCTACTCCTCTTTTCTCTCCCATCCACAATTTCACCACATCATAACCCAACGAAAAATTAAAAAAATCCAAAATAAAACTCTCCTTTTGACAAGCTCGAGGATCGAATATGCCAAACCGAAAAGAGTTGCCATCAAGTAAGTTTTTTGTGATGAATCGATAAATCTGGCTATATACTAACTCTAGCCCAAAAGTTCGCAATTTTGATGCGTTTGCTGCTGAACGGCGGTTGTTCAAAAACCTACCATTGTCGATTTTGAAGGACGCGACTCTGGGCATTGACGTTGACCATTTTGTTTCTAGAACTCTTAGCTTGCGGAGAGAACCACTAATACATGCCATTGGTGGATTCCCCTTTGGAATTGAGGCGGCGCTGGAAACGCTAGTGGAGTCTCTTCAATCAAACGGGATCAAACCACTGTTCGTCCTGCGCGGATTAGAACTGGCTCCAGTTGATCCAGCTTTCAGTTCAGATTCGAAGCAACAACAGCAGCGGTCACAGGCATGGGCTCAATATGAAAAGGGTGATGGAGAAGAAGCTGTCAAGACATTTGATGATTCTCCCGTAGACATTGAGCGAGCTTCCCGGCAAATAATCAAGATACTCGTTGATAAGGGGTTGAAGTTTATGGTAGCTCCGTTCACTATATCTGCCCAGCTTTCTTATCTGGCAGAGAATGGTTACATTGATGCAGTATATGGATCAAGTGATGCCTTCCTTTATGGCGTGGACAAGCTCATCACATCGGTTGATACGAGAAATATGAACTTTCAATGGATCAACAAAAAGCATGTGCTAAATGAGCTGAACTTCACTCATGACCAGTTTGTAGAAGCAGGAATTGCAGCTGGATGTGAACTCAACAAGGTGACATTTCCACCAGTAGACCACATGATTAACAGTCAGCCAATTGCTCCTGTCACAGCCTTGAAGGCGATTCAGGATTTGACCCAGGCTCACATGTCAATCTATGCTGCCATTATGGCATTCCCTGACCCAGAAACTAACCCTTCGTATGCGGATAGGTTTAGAAAGGCTCTCTCTGCGGTCAAATATCAGCCAGTATTAAAGTCAGACGGAAAAGTTGAACCATTAGTAGATGCCGATGTGCCAAACGATATTCACGAGTTCATCGGCCAAAGATTGCCAGATGAAATCTTATACTATTTCTCTCGCGGTTTGATCGGTCCAGAACTGTTGAACACCCTTTCAACTGGAGTTTTCAAAGAGGAAGCTCCTTTGGATGGCGGCGAGAGTAAACAATACCGCAAGTTTGTAACACAACTCCATTCAATCCGTTCAAAGTCGTTGAATTATCTTACCCAGACCATGCATCGGTACTACCAGTTCAAACCAGCCAAGTATATGGCCTGGTTTGATAAAACAGAGAAGCAGTTTGATAAGATTAACCCTCCTCTTTATATTTCTATCGGAAGTAAATGGAAAGTTCCTGACTCTATTTTGCAGACCAAGTTCAGCACTCCAAGCCTGAGTAATGTTGTGCAATCTCTATCCGATAAGTCTTTTGTGGAAAAATCTTTGCATGTTAATAAGGAATCAGAGCTTGATAGTGACAATGAGATTTTGTCTAATTCTATTTATAGGGTCTTGCAAACAATTGAATTTGTCAGTAAGGACCATGAGTTGACTGGTTGGGGCAAAGTTTTGGAAGCCGCTGTGTCCAGGGAGCCTGAATATGCGGAAGAACTTATGGTTCTAATCACTTTATTCAAGGATGGCTATTTGAATGGCAATGAATTGGATCCAGAGTATCCTGGAGGACCTGTTCGCGGGTCTGAAAACGACAAAAAATACACGAGGTTGGTATCCAGAGTTGCATCAGCTATTGATCTGAAGCATAAGCCAGTTGGATATACTGGTCCTTTGAGTCGCAATGTTCTAGCTTTCCACTCATTTATTGCTACCCAAACTAGAGTATACCGAAATCTAGTTGAAAGTTCGTTGGTATCTTTACTAGGAAATGGTGATGCCAATCGAGTAAGCCGGGATTCTGAAGACTGGTCTAAAATGGCTGCAAAAATTCCATTTAGAGCCGTACCAAGTGATGCTATTGGCATTGCGATGAAGTCATATTTAGATGAGAGCTTACAGGCAGACTCGAAAAAGGCAAGAGATACACTTCCAGTACTGTTCAAGCAAGCAGTTGACGTTGAAAAAGATATCAAGAGGGCTTTCGCTCTGTGGGATAGTCTGATGGTTGGAGTTCGGCGGGCCAAAGAATTGGATTTGGCTAAAGATATCATGGATATCACCGCAGCGGATGATTGGTTGAAGAGCAAGAGGTTCTGATCATTCTAATTTATATTTAAGACAAGAGAGAAGGGTAAAAAAAAAAGTAAAAGTAAATATATACAAAAAGTTTACTTGGCTATGCTCAGCGTATTTAATCAAATACTTCACCAGTCTTTAAGCGAAAATCACGTCGAATAATAAATTTCTTCAGCTGATCTTGTTCCAATATGCTTAGAACTGACTTCAGTTTTGAGTACCCATATAGTGCCAGCTCTGAATTCCAACTTGACCTTGATAATGCTTTCAAGTATACTTCTCGAGCTGCGAACAAATTGCCCTTTCTTTCGCCTTTTTCGACTTCAGATTTGAGCCGCACTCTCCATGCGGCGGCACAACTGCAATCATCATAGTAATCATTCCAATCAATCATTCCAAAATATGCCATAAAAGCTTTTAGCTCCTGAGACTGAGCTGTGAAAAGTGGTTGAACAGGGGACCATCTGTAATTTGTTTGGAACTCTGAAAGTAATTGAAAAAACTCGATACTTGGATGTTGAATTAACTCGCAGCAGCTGGTAAAATGCCATTGGAGTAGTGAAGTTCCTAAGCCCAACTTTGAAATACTGTGGTACATTAAAACCCTCGCGATTTGCACCATTTCCGTATTGTACTTGAAGCGACCTATCCAATATTCAGTAAGCGCCTGCTGGATAAGTACATGTCTTACTCCAAATGGCATTTTTACAGCCTTTAGATAGTCTGCAAGGAAATGTGTTAATGAGCTTTTTCCGATGTTACAATGCGACAGGTACTTTTCGAGTTCATCTATCTTTGGTATTTCATTTTCCAGAGATACCATTGTCAAAACATCAACTGTCCACCTATTCCACATTTCTAGACTCGGCGGCATTGAGATTAAATTAGAGTTTATTAGATTGAAAGTTCGATCATCACCATTTTTCAGGCATATCGAAGCATGCATTTGATATAATATTGCAGAATTATATTTTTTCAGCATATGCTGTGAGTATTTGTTGTAAAATGGATGGGCTTGTAGATAATCAAAGGTCCATTCTACAAATTTTATCGGTAACTGTAGGTTAGTGTGAGTTAATTGGCGTATTAATTCAACCACAATATCTGCATTGTGACCTTTCGAATTGAACAAATAATCCGGGTCTGTGTCTGGTATCGGTGCACCAAAGAAAGACATCATGCTGAAAAGCATTGTCTCAGTAAATATGGGTTTGTACTGCAGAAACGGTTCAATGTCCTCAAAGAGGACCAGAGAATCCAAATCTCCATCTACAGAAGAGCTAACCGTCCTCTTTGGAAAACCAGGCATTGGATCATCAGTGAAAGCGTATTCACGATCTCCCACATCATTCCATTTGGCAGCATTTATATCACCAAACCGCCTTGTTTCCATGTTCCAATATGAACGGAAGGCTGGTATGATCTTTTCAGTGTCCATTAATGGTCTGAACAGAGTGATTTCCGCTAGGCTTTGCCATATAGCAGTTGCTCGCTCTATATACCCAGAGTCTCTCAATAAACAAGTAATCTTATATACCACTGGGATATAGACATCGTTTTCGTTATCATGCTTTATGGAAATATCAAGTAACCCATCCTGAATCAAACTTTGGACCACCTCTGTTACTCCCAATTCTGCAGATTCTTCTAATCTACTTTCGATCCACTTCAAAAAGTATATTTTGCAAGGGTGTGTACTGGCTGCATGTTTGTATTTTTTGGATTTTGTGTTTTCGACGTTGAGCTCGATCAGCTGGCTGCGGAACGCTGTGCTTTGGGGGTTCTTTGAAATTGCACACTCTAGAATAGACGAAATAACTTCATCTGCCAATGAGGAATGAACTTTGGAATGGTTTAGAAGGACTCTTTCGTTACGGATATACCTATTCCAGAGTTCGCTATCCGAAGGTGAGTTCTCCAAAGAAGCAGACAGTTCTTGCTTTCTCAGTTTTGTATATTCTAGCACAGATGCTTCATATGCTTTCCCATCTCCCTCCATAAGTAGCAACTCTGTGTGCTTATTATGAGCATCTCTAGGAATAATTAGTTTTATCGGATCGTTCAGTTTTGCGTATCTCCAATTGAAATGCCGCCGAGGGAGCACATCGAATGTAGCGTCCAACAGCTCCCCATCGCTAGCCACTAGCATGCCAGACTTTCCCACCATGACCTTAGACCTCTTATAAGAATACTCTGGAGGGTTTGCTTCACTACCTAGTGTATCGATCCAAAAAAGATTGCTGTCGGTGTGTTCATGATAGAAACTAGCCATCTCTTCGCTCAGTCTTTTGTGGAGATGTCCAGGTGAAGGCTTCTTGCCCTTTGCATTAGCTGGAAGAATCTCACGGGATTGCTCTAATTTCTCATCTCTGCCTTTATCGGATCCGGGTTTGAAGGAAAAACTGGGGAAAGAATAGCTCATGCTCCTTATTTTGTTTTATATACTTTTATCACTTAGAGACTACCATTAGTTCATAGAGGAAAGAAAAAAAAAAAAGAGTTTTAGTGAACAACAAAGGATGACAAAGCTACCTTCTAGATCTACTGGTGAGTCAGTGTGGTGGCAGTAGGGATATTACTATATGGTCCTAGAGGTAGAGCAGTAGTGAATAATTTGATTTAATCACGATGATTTAGATTTAGGAATATGGGGTCAGGCGCAGTGTTGCTTTTATTTTTCGTTCCTACCAGGCAAGGACTACCCAATGATAGAATATGGTTAACCTAGCCAGATTCAAAGATGAAAAAATAAACCGATTTGGCTTTGTGACTAATCTCATCTTATCTACTCTAAAGACAAAGAAAGAAACCTTCAACTTTAACGAAGTATCAATGTTGAAACCGTTTTCCAGAAGCCGCATTTAAGGGCCCTGATGGAAGCTTATTGGAAGTCCCAATATACTATAAATCCCCTCAACCAGGCTAGGCCAACCACCAATGTGACGCATCGGTCGGTGCCCTGGATCGGATCAGCTCACTTCGGTGAGACTAAAAAAAAATTTGAGCGGTGGGAGAAACCTAAAAAAAGGGCGATATCACGTTCAATTTTCACATGAAGAACTCTGTACCTCCATGATGGTCAGATTATAAAGTTTCATTATTATTTATAAGTACGACTCCGCATTTTTTTTTTTTTCCTTAATACCCTCTCTTCCTACGCTTCCTCAATACTTAATTCGCATTTGTGGTGTTTATTATTTATATATATATTGAAAACGTTATGAGCTCTCCAGGTCCAACGACGCAGTTGGTCATCGTACGACACTCTGCGCGCCTCGATACATGCGATAAATCTTGGAATCATTCATCAGCTACTCCTTACGACACCCCTCTAAGTGAGCAAGGAGTGAAACAGGCGATCAGTACTGGCCAGAAGTTGGCTTCAATATTGTCTGATAGAAGCGGCGGCGACGGTGATCCTGTTAGCGCTGGTGCTAAGGTTGATGACAAAGAAGACAATCACGATATATATATCCATTCATCGCCTTTTCTTAGATGTGCCCAAACCTCTACTTACTTAGCTCAAGGTCTTTCTGGGAAAGTGACTCTGCGGTTAGACTCAGTGTTTGGCGAATGGTTAACACCTGACTACTTCACAGACTACCCACCACCTCCTTCGGACAATCATGAGAGCTTATCCGCAAGCTCTGGTAATTGGATTGATGCCAACATAAGGAGCATTACTACTTGTAGTGAGTATGATAAAAGTTGGCCGTTATCAAGATTTGGCAATAGCGGTGAGTATGGTGAGACGTGGTCGTGTATGCATAACAGATTCAGTAGTGGGCTAGCTCGCTTAATGTCATATTACGACAACTCAAAAGAGTCATCATCAACTTTTAACAGCAAGACGGTCAATAGGCTAAAAACAATCATAATAGTAACTCATGGGGCTGGCTGTAATGCATTACTGGGGTACCTTTCGAATCAGCCATTGCTATCCCGAATTCAGCTCTCGAGCTTTGTGGTTGCTCGGCGGCGGGGCGATAGTTGGAGCATTATACACAATTCTAATAGCAGTAATAACGAAGATGGAGAGAACGGCAATAAAACTCCAAGATTGTCTGGATCATCTACCTCCACATCCTCATCCAGCATGTCTGACCTGCATCCCATGCCACCACCAAGTACTAATTCACAAGGTATAGTTTACGGTGCGAACATACTACCGGGCCTAGCACCAATAAACAATCATTCAAGTCCTTTTTCGTTCAGCAAGAACGGTGACAATCGGCATCAGAATAATAACCAGGACCAACAGCAGTCTTTCTCGAACCAGTCGGATGCGCCTCTAACGTTTTCGTTCGATACCTCGTTATCCGCAGGAAGCATAGCACCTCTTGGGAAGGAAAACGAAAGAGAGTCAAATGATTTTGTATATCGATTTGGGGGGAATCAACTCTAAAATTACAGGCGTCCATGTTCTTTGGTCTTAGTTTTACTCTGCTATGTTAGCTTGCATGTTATTTATTTGTTTTTAATCTTTTCCAATACCTATATTAAGCTACATATCTGTTTTCAACTAATACAATTTATTCCTTTGCATTTAATCTAGTTTGTTTCAATACGCCCGAGCTCAGATCTTCGTTGATGCTAAAGCTCATGTCAATTCAAAAGTTAGCTTTTAACTTTGAACAAGTATACAGGGGAGCCAGACAGACCGTCCAATTCTATAGTCGTCAAGCAAGCTTTAAATTTGGCTATTAGATAGTATAAATACAAGATGAAAGGCAAACTTCAAACACGAAGTCTGCTGTGATTATGCAAGCTGCCATTTGGACCCGTGTTCATGCATTGTCTCAGTTTCAAAAAAGCAGTGTCCTAAATAGCCGAATGGTCAGTAACGATATCTCAAACTTCTTAGCCCTTGTATAATCTAAGTATGTGATTACAGCTGAAGCATCCCAGTTTCTCATTTGGTATTGATGCTAGATATACTTCATAGAGTCGCCATGTTTCCGTCACCAGTAGAAAAATCCTGTCCATGATATATACACCTGACTTGAGCATCCCCCTGCACAGTTTCTCTGTGTAAAATCGGGCTTCTCAAAGCGCTTCATAGGAAAGGTTGATTATAAAAATGCTGCTCGCCGTGCATTAGCACTAAGTAACACGGTAATAGTATATTTTTAAGGGGATAAATACTACATGTTGACAAATTGAGAGTGTCGTGTACAAATCTAGTATATCGATTCCAAGGTGACTTGTTATCCAGCAACCTCTCGTTGAATAACTACAAAGTTGAACATTCAGCTCATAATGTGACGAGTAATTATCACATTGACCGTATGACAGCAATGTGAGGTTCTGGGCTTGCCTATTAGCACATGAAATTTATATATAATACCAGCATTTTACAAGTAATTTTCTAAGAGCTCAGTGCATAGAGCCGCGCAGTGAAAACACACCCGAATATGACCAGATACGTCACAATTTCCCTTATTTTCACTTACATTATGCGTTCTTCTTAGACTCTAACATAGTATAGCTTGGTTGAGCCCAGACCAGTCCGACGTTTTTCAATTGCGGACGTTGCTGTGGTCCTATTTTTTTTATTTAAAACGATTCTAATGCCCGCATAATTTCACTCTCACTTTCCTTCTTCCTTCCTTCCTTCTTCTTTTTCCCTTCCTTTTTTTCCCCTTTCATTATATAAACTATAGCTTTTCTTGATATTTTAATCCTGTACGTGAGTTATAAGAAATAAAGAAAAAAAAATAAGGCAAACACAAAGACGAGATTAGTCAATTATTTGAATCATCAAGTTTTATTTATTGTCTTCTTTTTCTTGTCTTTTCTACAGATTCGAAGATCTCTTTTCTTTTCACCTGATATACTCTTTGCAATTAGAACCATGGAAACCTGGAAAATAGCCATCTCACTAGGTTGGATGCTACTGGCTCTAGTCCTATTAGATATTATAGATTCATTTGTACAAGCCATCGATAGACACTGGGAAGTGACCGATAAGATCCAGATAGCGCAGTATGAAAAACAATTTGGAAAATTGGATGACCACCATCACCACCCTGAATCTGAGTCTGAGCCTGCGGAAGAAAAGAAATGAAGGGCATTGGTTACGAGCGAGAGTGGAGGAGTGGGGCAAGAAAGTGGGGTGTCCGCGAAGCTAAAGAATTCTGCCGCAAAACAGATATATATGGACCACCAGAAATCAGCATCATCCGCAGCAGACGGTAATAAGGCAAGGTTATTCGTACTCATTACTCAGTGCTCATTGCTGGAAGTAGTCCAGTGAGTGTAAGGCTGGTCGGGCTGATAATTTCCAATGTAGAGAAGGTCGACAAATCGCTTGAGTTAAATGCATATTTAGGGAAAATAAAATTTGGTTTACTAGCATTTTTTCCTTCCTTTCTTTCTAGAATGAGGGCATATAGGCCAATACTTTTCAGGATATTGCAAGTGAGTGGTCCAAAGTGCGGTAAGCTTATCGCATTGGCCTTATCTAACTGTTGGCGCGTAACGTAGGTAGTTTATGCGACGACATATTACTCAAACTGAGGAGTAAAATTTTGCTAATTGCATTCATTCAACTTCTCTTCCTAACAGTTTGTATATGCTCTGCTTTTTGTAAGTTACCAACACTTGTTGCTACAATATTAGCTCTTTTTTGGTCCAGAAACCCACGATAATTTTCAGTGGGCTTTTGTTCCATCGGGTCTAGATCCGTAGGCTCGGACCGTGTCTGTGTAATAGAAGCTCGCAGACCCTTTTCGCCCACCTGACGGAGGATCTGATATCTCCGAATTGGGCGGTTACCCGGTTCGCGTGCGCGAAACTTCACTAGATTTAACGGAGACCAGGCAAATGACCGATCTCCGACCTGTTGATTTATAAGAGTCTTGCTCTCCACTATTTTTTTCCTTTATTTTCTCAGTTTCTCGACATTTATTCGATATTTCTTTAGTGGTAAACAGGTACTTATTTTTTACTATCCACTGTTGTATATTTCAAGAGAGTAAAAACTCAGCACGAATACGTACAACTTGTTAAATAGTCAGATTATATCGCTTTCGAAGTCTGAAAAAAATAACAACTTGAAAAAAAAAGCGATTTGCAAGTCGCCACCAACCAAATTTATTCTTTTCATATCAACACGACAAAAGACCAAAAACAAAAAAAATGTTTACTCGAACTTTAAGATCGCCAGTTGTCTCTAGAATTGCTACACAAGGATTGCAAACTATTAAACCAACTGTCTTGAGGTCCTCTCTGCCAGTCGTTGGGATTCCAACTGCTCGAAAGTATCACGCCAAGGTTATCGACCACTATGAAAACCCTCGAAATGTTGGTTCCATGGACAAGGGTGATAAAGATGTCGGTACAGGATTAGTTGGCGCCCCAGCCTGTGGTGATGTCATGAAGCTCCAAATCAAAGTCGACGACGATGGTATTATCAGCGATGTAAAGTTTAAAACCTTTGGGTGCGGGAGTGCGATCGCTTCTTCCTCATATGTAACCGAACTTGTTCGGGGTATGAGCTTGGAAGAAGCCGGCAAGATCAAGAATACTGTTATTGCTAAGGAACTTTCCTTGCCACCAGTGAAACTGCATTGCTCTATGTTGGCTGAAGACGCAATCAAATCTGCAATTAAAGATTATAATACTAAGCGAAATGTCGCTGCTCCAACTTTGGGCCCAAACGCCGGCTCTAGTTCAGCTACAGCGTAATCATTTTCGTTAAAATATTATTTTATCTTCTGTGGAAGTACTATATTGCATTGATATGAAACTATCTTTTTAAAATTAAAAAAATTCAAATCACACGGACAAAAAGGACCGAAGTCATTATTACTGTACGGATGATATAAGAAGTTAGTGATTCGAGGGAATTGTATCGTATATAGGTTTTATGGTAATGAAAAACATAAAAATTGAGAATAGGTGCAAAATTCAATATGTGTTTGAAAAAGATAAGAAAAAGGGCTTTCCACTCCGGTTATTTTATTTGAATATTGATAATACCAATTTGCGTAGCGATTGAAAAAAATTCCACTCGGGGGTGTCCCTGTGCTTTTCCCCCCGTGAGCGCGTTCAACCCAAAATTTTCTACTGAAGAAAAAACATCCTAACACACTTAACACACATTTTCGAAGTAAAAAAATCATGGCTCCAAGGTATCCTGGATTCAAGAAAATCCCTCTTCCTGGGGGAGAGAATATTACATCCAGGATGGTTAGAGACAACTATAAAAGACATATGTTTGCCGCAGAGGAAACCCATCGTGTTGCTCTACGGTATATCGCCCAAAATACTACTCTTCCAATGAGAGCTCGGATCGAAGCACAACTCCAATTGGCCTCCATGCCAAACTATACTAGATACACCCAAGTACGGAACAGATGCGTAGAATCTGGTTACGCTAGATCAGTTTTACCGGATTTCCGACTATCCCGAATGAAATTTAGGGACATGGCTCTTTCTGGTCAACTACCAGGAGTAAGAAAAGCAAGTTGGTAATACTAGAAAAAGAGATTATGCATAGAGTAAGCGATACTCTTTCTATTTCACATGTTGAAATACAATCATGCTTTAAATTTTTCATTAAATTATTATGTACATATCATCATTAATATATATAAGATATCATGTTATCAAAACCACGTACGCAAAAGAAAAAATCTACAATGCCCTGATTACGATCTCACCAATTCAATCACAACAAGCTAGCCCAAATAGACTCATATCGATTTGGATTGGCAGCTAAGATATACTGATTTTCAGCCAGGCTTGCATACTTTTCAGCCTCGTTTGGCATTTTCATATTCTTGTATATCGTTGATGTAGTCCTGGCTGCCATTTGTGCACACAATCCACATTCGACACTTTCTCGGCTTTTAGGGTTAGATTCATAGTAGCTTCCTTCACTCCATATCAAGGCATCCCTCTTATTACCAATCGCCCATAGCACCTCGGATATATAAGACTTCGCAGTGGCCAGGTAACATTTGAAATCATCCGCTTTCTTCTGATCTTCAAGGGATTTATGCAAAGAAAGAAATAGACTGAGTGCTTCCTTATATCTTTTTTGTTGTGCATAAATCCTTCCAAGGCTTAGATTGGCATCAATGGCCTCTTCCGAATAAGGGTCAGATTTCTTAACAGATTCAGCCGCACTTTTATAATAAACCTCCGCACGGGCTATATTACCGTCCTCAAGTTCATACTGACCCAGTTGAGAGGATGCTCTTGCCTTCAATTTTGATTGTCCATATGGCATACTTAGCCCTGAGTTAAGTGCTTCGATTGAATCATCGCGTTGTCCCAGCATCGCTTGAGAAAGCCCCAGTCGAATGATCACATCCGAGTATGCAGCTAGCCATTCATCATCTTTTTTACTAATATCTATCATCTTCCCATCCTTCTCGAATAGTAATTGGTTGATAAGGTTGTCATAGTAGGTACATACCAACTTGTATCGCTGTTCCTCGTGGTGATTTGCCCCAGCCAGCCCTAATAACTTCTGCTTGAAAGTCCAATCTTTTGGAATAGGCTGAATTTTCTCCAATGTGTATGTCGTGTAGAAATATGTACCAGCTGCCACAGCAATGCCTGCTCCATAAAACACACCAATACCTATCAAAACCTTCCGTGAAACTGCAATCATTATTTGGTACTGTTAGATTTTTGTCTAACCACCATGTCCAGTGTTCTACATACCATTCAACATTTTTATTCCTCTTGGGCTAGTCACAGTGATTTTCTTGATACCGCGTATCTGGTTGGATGGACCTAGCGGTCTCAGCGTTCTCTTGATCATTATAGTACTCAGCATCTCAGGCCGACTTTGAAAAGTGAGGAAAAAATGTCGACCTCGTAACTTTATGAGGGCGCACAAAGTTCATGGACTGTTGCCCTCCCTCAGATGATAATGCGAATGAAAATATATATATGCGATACACTGATTTTTTCGCCTCCAAATACAATGTCAATCAACCTATATACTAGTTTGCAAATAATTTGACTAAAGCATGTATTGAAGCACTAGCGACTAGTTTCAGGTCAGATATCTCAAGGAGGTACTGTTATCCCAACCTCAAATCGATCAACCGATACGGCCGCCGCGCTATCGATTTAACACACATTGAGATCATATTGTTGCCTTCTCGTGTAAAAGCCGCTACACGAAGTAAGGAGAACTGAGCTAATACGGAATTATGCGATATAAACGAAAGCGCTCTCAAGACTTGGAGTCAGACCATGAGAGTGAAGTATCAGCTTTTTTTGCTACATCGAAGTTAGTTAAAGACGACCGACACATGGTGGATTCGGTCCGTTCGATGGTCCTTTCGTTCAATTGGAATGACTGGAACTCACGACTCAAAACAGACTTAGACATAAAGGTAGCCAACTCTGAGCTTTATGGAAGTAGAATGTATGATAGCCAAGCTGCTAAGAATGAGCAAAAAGAAGTGGATCAACTACGATTAAGAAAGAAGCTTACTACCTCTAAAAAGAAAACTAAGCCTGAGCCAAAGCTACTGCTTGGTTCTGGACTTTACTTTAATCCTAATAAAGTTGAAAAGAGATTCATATTCCCGCTCCCTAGCAATGAACTAGTATTTGAAAAACGCGACTTTTTAATACCGTGGAATATATTTTGTCCGTCTGGTAAGGAACCAAAGGTTGATTCATGGCGTCCCATGAAACGAAACCGTTGGTCTGAGGGTACTGAATTTCTCTTTCGTGATTTTTTTCATACTACTGGCGAATGCATGTGTACCGCAAAATGCGATGAACAATGTCTAAATCGGTGTGTTTTTCCCTCTCTCTCTCTCTCTCAAACCACGAGTCGAATTGGCTAACGTATACAGAATTCAATTGACCGAGTGCGATCCTAAATGCTGCCCATTTGGAAAAGAAGATTGTGGCAATCGTGCAATCCAATGTTTATCAAACGATTTGAAGGAAGGAAAAAGCTTTGCTAAGGGCTTTGAGATTATCAAGGTATGATCCAATACATTCTTTGCCTAAAACAGACGTCACTAATACCTGCATTTTAGACCAAGGATAAAGGATATGGCCTTCGTTCAATTAGGCCATATGAACCCGGTGAACTGATTATTGAGTACACAGGAGACGTTATTAATGCTGATGAAGTGAAACGGAGACTTGAGGAAGAATATAGCGGCATTACGGTAAGTTAACTCAATGGGCCCACTCCATACATGGGTTTTCACAAGAGAATGACGTTAAGCTAACTATGTGACAGAACTATTACTTTTTGGGCCTAGAAAAAGGTCTTGTTATAGATAGTGGTACCAGAGGCTCTGCGGCTCGATTTGTTAATCATTCTTGTGATCCTAATGCAGTTATGGAAAAGTGGACTGTCAATGGAAAACCCCGTATGGGACTCTTTGCAAAGAAACAAATAAAATCGGGTGTGGAATTCACTTATGACTACAACTTTCAATGGTTTAGTCGAGCTACAGCCCAAGTTTGCCATTGTGGAACAGCGCTTTGTAGAGGCGTGATTGGCGAGAGAGCCATTAAGCCTACTAAAGATTCAAGCAATAGTACTCAGAGATCAACTGAAGATGATTCTGAAAAGAGCCCAAGTCTGGAGGACAATGATAAAAGTATTGCGGATGAGTTAGATCTCCAATCTGAATACTTTGATACCAATTTTACTATGGAGAGGGATTGGGATTTTACTTGTATAAATAGGCCCAGTATCATTCGGCCATTGAATATCAGTGAAGCTCAAGGTAAATTAGTGCCATCTTCGAAAACAACTCATTATTCAATGCATCCAAGGCTGCCTTTACCTGCTGAATTCTCATATAAAGATTTTATCACTAGGAAGTTGGAGGTGTCACATCGTCGCTCTATTCATATCGGAATCCCGTCTGAGAAAAGAACGCTTCAGCTTTATCGGGGGAAAGGTCCAAGTTCTTCTATCTTTGATTCCCCAGGAAAAGGTCGTATTTGCAAACAACACAGTAAATCTAAACTGGACAGTATTAAGCCATATTCAAGGTTTGGTAATAGAGATAGAGATATTTCAGGTCTGACAAGTGGGTTTTCTATCGAAAATAGGCACAGCGTTTTGCCAAACACACAGCTGAAAAAAGCATTCGCTTCCCCAGCCTCAAAGCTGCGAACATTAGCATCTACGATAATTAGCAAAAACTACATTGGCCGCTCTGATGCCGGGACATTTATTCATGACATTAATGGCATTCCACAGGAAAGTGAATCTTGTGGCTTACCAGTTTAACCGGAATATTTAATTTATTAGTAACATGATTCCATATGCAGCGTAATAACTAACTTCTATGCAAAATCTCTCATTGTCACATTAATCCGAACCCTTGTGAATGTTCCAGTGACATCAACAAGCCTTTTCTTAGCTCGAATGCAGTTTGATACCTCGGTAAAATCAGTGTTGCAAAGCAAGTCTGAGATGTTGGTAGCTTAGAAGTATCAGTTTTCACACTTTTGATGGTGAAGTCTAGCTTACTTACTCCACCAGCCGGCACGCATTCAGATCCGGTCACAAACTTCAGCAACTGCCGCTTTTGCGATTCATCAAACTCACGTACGAATTCCCAGAAGTATCCGATGCTACGGGAGGTCTTTTTGCAGCACTTGTAGGTTGTTACTGACATGAGCTCCTCTACATCCAGGTGAGGCTCGCCTTCGACAAGTGACCTAAGAGTAGTGATCGTCATCATATTCAGAAGTTCCTTGGCTATAATTGTGCGGAACCCTCTGCAAAAAGCAGCAACTGCATTATTAACGCACGAGTGATAGCGGAACTCAACAAGTTCATCAGCATATTCTTGAACATTATCCCTATCTACCACTCCGTCTGTATACTTATTGAAAGATGGAAGTTGGTGAGACTTCCTTGTTCCATCATCCATCTGGACCGATGCCTCGAAGGTTAGCTCCAAAGCTAAGACATCGTCAGTATTTAGTATATACCTAATAGAATGAGCCAGGACGGGATCAACCTGATCTATATCTTCCGCAGTAATTTGTTTGGAAGTAGGGTCTAATAATGCCTTATAAAACAAATCTGGAAAGTTAACACCGACAACACAGTTGTTGTATGCGGCCAAACCTACCAATAGCCCTAAGTATTCGTAAGCAATAGTGTCATAACCAATATATCCTGGGTTAAACCAAACAAAGGAATTTTCAGTCTCTCGGAAAAATCCATGCCCTGAAAATACTAGCTCTTTGCCAATTTCCAGAAAGAGTTCTGATTGCAACCCACCCATATCAGTGCCAATTTCAGCAGACCCGTAAGTGACCCGCAACGGGCGATAAATCCAATCCTCCATCTGTAGAGCTTGTTCCAAGGCATCAAAAGCAGAAGAGATTATACAATCTCGATCGATCGTTATATTGAAAAACAATGAAGGGGCCACTGATGGTGAATGGAGTCCAAAAGCTTGAGCAGCAGTGAAACTATTAGAATCAAGGTAATAGATTCTTTTAGTCGCAGTATCAATGCGACGTGCACGACATCTCGCTGAAACCATGTGTTTAAAACAATAGCGTTTGAATATATCAATTCGCTCTGACTCTGTCAATCTTTCTTGGCTTTTCAACAGCCTCCTATCTTCCAGAGTGAAGTAATCTGCCGAATCTACCGACGCCGCTCTCATGACTTTGTTACTACGCAGAACACCACCAACAAATACACTCATGTAATCAGTTCTACGATTAAATGACGAGAGAGGCAAACTCTTGGAGTTCTCTGATATTTCCTCCTTAAAGCCAAACTCTATTTGATAAGTAGGCAACACGGTCCCAACATCCTTTAAGAATGTGAAAATCATGGAGACCAACCACCGCCCCACCAAAACAGTAGGACTATCAATTGCCTGTCTCAAAAACAAGTGAGCCCAAAATCTGTCCAATAATTTGAGAATACCAACATTTTCTGATGTCGACCTAATCAGATGCAGCAAAGATCCGTTAACATCTGCTGGAATTTCCCCTTCGAAAGAATGGTTCAACAACTCTCCTTTAGCTTCTAACGCTTTTCCATATGCTTTCAGTGTGTCGAAAAGAATCAATCTCGAGGTCTTCGAATATTTATGGAGTACATTAGCTAGGGTATATCTGTCCCTGCGAAATCCAAATTCTGGGGACAAACTCAGTGGATCACTTCGTTCAATTTCACCTTTCAGGCCTTCCGGCAACTTTTCCTGAGCAAGGCTCAAACAAAGCTCTGATGAGCCAAAGGAGCTGACCAACTGCTCCGCAAGAGCAGATACAGCATGGGATTTGAGCTCTCTTCCTCCCAGGGTATCTGTCAAATTTCTAGCACAAAAGCTCGCAGCACAGTTATTATCGTCACAACCAACCTCAATTTGGAAAGCATAGCGGGACATTAAACTGAAAGCCCTAACATCGCTTGCTTCAAGGCAATGTATGGCTTCCTCATCCCGATTCATTCATAGAGAGCTATTTGCTGAGAATAGCAAACAAAACAAATATCTCAACAGCGTAGTTTAGAATAAATGACCAGAACTATCTAGAACTATAGTCCGGGATCATTGGAATTTCGCGCAGACTTCTTACGTTAGAGAAGCAGGAGCCTGGTTACCCGGCTAAGAGGCTAAGCTCCCGGATTGCCGAAAGACGGACATTTTAGTTCCGATCCCGGCGCCACACGGAAGGCACAGAGCAGCACGAAAAAGAGAAAAAGAAAAAAATTTTCCCGACCCCAGGGCAAGGGTTGAAATATATATAAAAGGCTTGCCATCCACGTAAGACTCATTTTCACAACGAACTCTTCTCTTGTTACAATAGACTCCAAAACCGTAAACATAAGGTGGTAAAATCACTGGAGAAAGCAAAACTTTCGTATTTATTATAGCACACTTTATAGAAAGCATGAAAGTATTTTCAAATCAGCATTTTTTCAATTATTCCTGGGAACAGGTTTCAACTGCCAACTGGAAAAAATACCCTAACGAGATGTCGTCTCATGTGGTCGCAGTTGACACCTTAAGACGGGAAATTGATCCTGTGACAGGGGTTCTTCGAAGCGAAAGATTGATCACTTGCAAACAGGCTATTCCTAAGTGGCTTCTTGCTCTAGTAGGTGGGTCTGATGTTTCTTATGTTCGGGAGGTGTCTGAAATTGACCCTAAGAAAAAGGTTTTGACTATGCGCTCTGTGAACCTGACGATGAATCATTTGCTTTCCGTTTATGAGACTGTCACCTATAAACCATGCGAAAAGAACCCTGATGGAGCTACAGTTTTTGATCAGGAAGCCCGAATCACTGCATATGCATCATTTAGACGATTGTGTAACAAAATTGAGGATTGGTCCGTTGAAAGATTCGGTCACAACGCTAAACTTGGGAAGGTCGGCTTTGAGAGTGTGCTTGAAGAGGTTACCAGAAAGGTCCAGGAAGGAGTGTTCAGGGAACAACCTTATCACTCTTAGCGACCAGAGATTGCACAGTTTAACTAAAAACTAGATATTACTAACATTTGCATTGGCAGTGTAATCCTGTTTTTAAAAAACCTTGATTATGCTGTATGAATAGATCTTATTTAATTATATTTTCCATTTTATCTAACCTACACTGGTATCCATTTTGTTATTCACGTATCTTTTACAAAAAATGTTGGACTTTCGCGTTTGCACGACAGAGCAAATGACTGGGTCTTTATTTTCGCTGGTTAACCAAAAAAAAAAAAAAAAAATTCCAAGCATGTGAAAGCTTGATTTTGAGTTGATAAAAAAATAGATCACAGGACATGCAAAAAAATTTGGGCTTGACTGGGAATCGAACCCAGGGCCTCTCGCATTTTGCTTGATCTTGTCAAACCCAAAGCGAGAATTATACCACTAAACCATCAAGCCAATTTCTTGATTATCGGCGTAATTACAACTATTTGTTCAAACTTTTCTATGCGGCTCATATGTGTAATCTAGTCGATTAGAGTTCCTTACTGGATTGACCAATTTAGAAGAGGCTCGATTCATCTAAGAGTCGGTCGAACTTGGAGGAGGAACAGAGAGAAAATATTTAGTAACATCAGAAATTTCATTCTCCGTACACCTTAATTATACGCACCCTGCAAAAAGCTTCCAGGTTCGTCTAGCTCAAAACATTCAATACCCCATTGGGAAACACTTGACCAGCAAAAGAAGTGATTGGCCAGATCTATACTGTCGAACTTTGGTAGTAGAGCTACTCATCCATTGGGGAGTTTTGACAATGAACGCTACACAAGCGCCTCGTTCACACCAATGCTGATTCCGGTGGACCAACAGTTCCACCAGTGCAGTTGGTAGAATATCTACAGGAAGCAGCTATTCCATTAAAGCTACTGCTAGCATTATCAATGTGCAAAGAACGCATAGACCACCACGCCCACTCCGAATACAAGGACAGTCCGCCAGACGAAAACCATTTGTCAACCATGCTTTGTATGCGTATTATACGTATCACGTAGTTGATACCCCGGTGCATAATGATTATAACTACATACACCAACTTTCCTGTCCCAAAAAACCACTGAAGAATGAACTGAATCAAGTTAGAAAACAACATTGAATACGGCATTGACCCATGCTCCCACGTTAGGCTCTCCTTTCTGTAGTGGTTAGGTATATGTACCCTCAGGGAGCATTATTCTTACCATCACGCGGGGTACACAGCTCTACTAAATTCACCCCGCGCATTGTGATTCACAGACACCTCCAAAACCTCACTACAGCGAGTTCTCCGCGGAGCTGTCTCGGCTCATATGTTGATATCAACATTCGTGATCACTCTACCGCTAGAAATTTCACCGAACGAATTAACGAAAACCTCAAGTTCTGTCAGAATGAGATATTAGAGAAAAATCGTAAAAATCTTTTCCAGCCCAAATACCCAATGAGCGCATATTGATCTTAAGACCTACAAACAAAAATAGACCTAAAAGTGAATACGTTGTTCTATAAAACATATAGAGTAGCAAAGACTAACAAAACCAGAACTCTATGAACGTCACCGGACTATTTACCATTCGATTGCTGTGCTGTTTCAGGCTCTCTGTATAATTCTCTTCTGGTCTGTGTCCAACGTGTGAATGAATGAACTTATTGAATAATTTAACTAAATCCTTGCTAATATATATACGTGAAATAACAGATCACGCATCATTTCTGTGGTAGCTTTAACAAGTTGTATTATTATGCCAACCATGAACCGAAATCCCATGAATTGATTGAGTTACAGTAATAAAAATTCATGCCAAAACAATCTATTTATTCTCAATCAAGAGCAGTCCTAACATATATTTTCCCAAAAAGTCTAAAGGACTCAAACTTGAAGGAAACATGTGTTTTTTCCTGATACCAAATATTGAGATGCCGATATTATATCCATCCATCAACCATTTTGCCAAGGTCTCTTACTCTAGCTCTTGTCGCTCGAAAAGTACAACACCATAGTATGATTTTTCCGTCTGTGTAATATGAGATCCAAACTAGTAGTCTGAGAGCTAAAGATGAAATCGTTCCATGCCTCTTCTCTTAATTTTTTGGTGATGGGATGCGCTATTAACAAGTCGTGAGCCTTTACATGACCATATGTGATTTTGAATGCAGTTTGCGCAGTTGGTGCTGGAGTGTTATTGGCGATATATACTACTAGAAATTCTTGCACATGAGTTGGGCTTTTCTGTATCTCAGCTGGCTGTCGGTGCTTATTTATACTTCTATTGAGCATGGCTGTTGCTAGAATCATTACAGGCAAGTCTAATCCTTCGTTTACCAAATTTTTTAAATGGATAGCGCGGGCTTCGTATCAACTATATCTTATTGCGCGCCATCCAAAATTATATGGTAATATTCGCGCGTAATGGTTAAGGTTCCACCGATTCATCTCCCAACTTGTTGAATGATGTTTCAACTCGCAAAAGAGTTTAAAGAGTTTCTTGGGGAGTTTGGCATAATTCACCTATCACGTGTCTGGCTCATACCTGAATTGATTTTTTTAGAAATCCCATTCGCTGCATATATCGGAATGAATCAAATAATAACAGATTGTTTACTTGTACCAATATCTTACGGCATCACTTCCACGTTTCTATGTGGACGAATAGACGATCTATATTGGAGAACGTACGAGAGCTTAAATAGGTGTAAATTGTCTATTTAACATGCTATCTGTGAGTAAGTTGATAATAAGAACTTTGATATTTTAGAACTCTTCAAGTTTTCAAGGAGGCCTGAAGTGAGTGATAGCCTCAGCGGCCACGCAGGTCTACTTACCAAAGTAACATAATCGCAAAAAAGATACCGTTAATATGTAGAAAATTAACACCTCGATTTTTAGGTCATTAGAGTTGAACTGGTAAACTTGGTCATAGCTCAAATACTGTGTTCACATATATGATGTTGTGCAATAACTATATATGACCTGCTATGGTACAAATTATCATCGTCAACTGCGTAGTTATTTTGTCTAGTGAGAGTCATCAATTAGAGCCACCAGCAAATAGAGATATATCGAGGTGGCATAGAAGGCTCAAGCTTATCAAATAGGGTGATGCCTGGTATGATTATTGTCTTGTTGAGATCCCAAGCTAGGGTCTCGGTTTTTCAGCTTTGATATAACAGTTAACGAAAGCTCTTATTGAAATATCCTAAATATGGTCAACGTCAACCGTTTTCTTATCCTTCTTGCTTTCTGCTACTCTGTAATCATAGAAGAACTTATTGGTATATGTTTCCGCTGCATGTTCTTTTGCTCATTTGTTGTGAACGAATGTAGAGCGCGAATCAGGTTACGATTACGAGCTATATCAGTCAGATCCCCGCGCTTTCGTTGAGTTTTGCATAAAGTGATTTGAATTAAACAATTTGATGTATTTTATGCATCGCGCGAAGACCTTTCATTGGGCTATTAATATTCATATACTCATTTGAATGCAGCTAGTATTTACTGTTAAGCTGATTATTAGTTAGTATCAACAAGTGGAATTAATACGCAACCTCTTGGGTATACACATGTCTCTCTCCAAACGACGAGACTGCCTGGATGTTCTGAGATTTACGGCTACACCACTAGTATCTCTGAAAATTCATACAAGATCATATCTTGTTACCATTTAGCATATTCTACAATCTAGTATTACGGCATATGGATCCACTGTGCACCTCGAGGCAAAATATTCCTCGTTCACGGATCGAGCTGTCACTCGCTGCTGAAGCAGAGAGAGCCATCAATGTCATGTACATGTGCTCACTGTACATCATGACTAAAAGCACTATCAGTCCTACTCATGGGCCGGGAATCTATATCGAAAGACTTGCTCGATCTTATTTTCAAAGTACCTCCTATAGATTATTTGGAAAGTTTCCCAAAGTAGAGAAAATGACGCTTCCAGTCCTCGATTGAACGATATACTTTATATTTTAGATATATCGCAAATTGTTTAGCATTAGTGAGTTTAGTAAGTTCAGAAAATTACAAATTTCGATGGCTGATAAACTCCGCAAATTCTGCACTGTAGGCGTTGTTTGCGTTCAGACAAAGCGACATATTCCTAAATAAGGGTCATGCCTATGCATTGAGTCCTTTATGCCTAGTCAGAAAGTCGGCAAAGCCATGCATATGCCCATCACATTGTGAGTAAATTGTATATTTGGATAAAACAAGGTTACTTAGAACCCGATTCGTCACGGCCATTGTCTTTATTGCCACTTTACCATCTTCAAGGCCTGAAGAGGAAGGTGTCAGACCTTATCAGGCTTTTTTTTTTTTTTTTTTTAGTGCAAAAGCGCGAAACAGTAGTGGGCCAATGGCTCATCTATTTGAGAGTACTTCCTATTGAACGATTAGGGTTCCAAGGGCACATTAATCAGATGACGAGCTGAATGCATAAATATATATATTATTACTCTCTTGCTTAATATCTTATATATTAAGAGGGATAAATAATAATAAATATAAAATTAATTACTACTTTCGCTAAATAAGAAGTAGAGGGATTAATATAATTAAGATTATATAGCTGGTGAATCTGTAGCTCATTCTATTGATGGTGCTTTACTATATGTAATAGATAATTCATTACTAGCTGTAAAATTTGGTGCATTCTGATTGTTGGAGTATTATTTTTTAAGGTCCTCTTCATTTTTCATTGAGCATCGGGAACTTGTCATTCAGCATAGCTAGGCTGTTTTGGGATTGACAAATGTTAGATGCGACCACCTCGTGATAGGTCTTTGTGCCATTCTGGAATAATTGCATCGCTGCTGGGGCCAAAGTCCATTGCGACAATCAAGATACTTTAGAAACCCCATCCGCCCAGGAGTAGTGACAGACCTCGAGATCATTAGTGGCCCCACCCTTCAGATAAACGCAAGGACTGTAAAGATCTGTCCATCACGGTTTCCAGGATATGTAGCTCCTATTCACCAATTGATTACTGTATGCTCTTCCACTCCTACTATTTTACGGATTCCAATATATTCATAAAATATTATTTGAGCAAAATAAGACATTTCATTTCAGTTCGTCCAAACCAGAAGACTATAGAGTGATTGGTCCAAGTTATTGCTTAAAGGGTCTATCACCTGATGGAATTCTATCTGTTCTACGAGAGCTATCGTTAAAAGTAATCTTGATCAACTAGCTCCTGCAGATTCTGGACAAATAAGCGGCACAGTGAGCCGCATATTAAGTTTAAGCTTCTATTAGAAAATAATTCAATTGATTCTCGGAAATAGCCTAGCTAGCTCAATTGGTCAGAGCGTGTGACTTTTAACTCTCTATCAGAGTGTGAATGTTATCACAAGGCTGGGGGTTCGAGTCCCCCGTTGGGCTATTAATTTTTTTGGACCCTTAGGATTTCTATTTCTATAAATAACCAGAGAATTCTCACTGTAAACCGGTTTGTAATTGGGCTTTTTAACTTTTTGAACTTCAATTACCCTTGTAACTAAAGGCGTCATAATTTTTATTCCTAGTGAAGGTCAATAAAACAGAATCTAATCGGACTACCTCTTATCGCACATCAGGTTGAAAACTTGGGACATCCATAATGGTCCGGAAAGACGCTGGGAATTGATTTATAGCTTACTTCATCTCGAAACTTTACATAGGTTTTATCAGTCCCAATCGAACTTGCCTCTGATCAAGTTGTTTGAATCAGCCCAGAAGCACTGGGTTAACAGTCGTGTGTGATACAAAGGCTAGTCACTAGGATATTCTGAGTTAGAGAGTATATAGCTACTTACCGGCTGAATGGTAGGTATAGTATTATAAGGGTAAATGAAATGCTAAGAACGGGCCCACCGTGCAGTTATATCTCATATTTACTGCGAGTGGAAGGGACAGAGGCGATACATATGATTTCGATGAAAACTACACCGTAACGACAGAGACACTCGGCGAACAGGTATATATATCCAAAACATATTGTAAATCTGAATTATGTAACACCTACGTACTGGCGCTGAAGAGATCATCTGGCTGTCGGAAATAGCTACACTTACATATCTCGGTGAATGTGACTAGCAGAAGCTTGATGACTTGGGAATACAAGTGTATCAGCAACGACCGTATTTTGTCGTCTAGTTAGGCCGAAGACAATAATCTCAGCGATATCTTCTGCAACAAGAGGCTCTGTACCAGCATAAACGGCATCTGCCTTAGCTTTGTCTCCTCTATTACGCACAACTAGACATTCAGTGTTAGCAAATGAACGAGAATATATAAAATCGAAGATATCAAACATACTTGAGAATTCGGTTTCCACAGCACCAGGTTGGACTTCCATTACTCGAATTTTCGTGTCAATGGTCTCCTTCCGCAAAGAATGCGTGAATGACCGTAGAGCAGCTTTGGTAGCACAATATATAGACCCGTTTGGATACCCTTCTAAGCCTGCAATTGAACCCAAGTTAACAATGTCACCACTTCCACGGGCTTTGAATTTAGGAACAAATTGCTGTGTTAACGCAATCAAGCCTAGAACGTTGGTGTTGAACATGACATCGATATCAGATGGATTGATCTCACCAACTACTTCTCTTCCGAATACCATTCCGCTATAGATAATAGAAAGAAGTCAGGGTTAGCTCATCTGCTGGTTCAAGTGAGAATCTTTAGCTAACTTACGCGTTATTGATCAAGATATCAACATCACTCCATTCTTTAGGAAGGTCTGCAACGAACTTCGGAATGTTTTTATGATCACTCACATCTAGCTTAAGTGGTAGAACACCGATTGAGGGATATTCTTTCTCTAATTCCTTCTTTGTTTCTTCTAATCGATCGACTCTTCTGGCAGTTATAATTAATCTGATATTACCACCAGCAGCACTGGCCAATTCGAAGGCAGTGGCCTTTCCAATACCGGAGGAGACACCAGTAATCAGTGCAGTTTTTCCAGCTAATCTCTCTGCAGCTTTGTTTCCATATGACATGTTTCTTAATTGATTGATTGTTCTTTCAAGACTGTGAGTGTAGAAATGTGACTTTGCCCTATAACGAAAAAGACGTGGCAAGAACATTGCGTATCTCAGGCATCTTCGGTATCCGACTTAAGCCTACCTTACAGCACCGCCTCCCGCCTTGTAAGAACAGTCACCCTGTCGTGGGGGATTCTTCGGAAGAGTTAGAGAGGGCACTAGAAATCAGAGATATAGGGTTACTTCAGAGTAGCATAAGAATTACCGATTTTTGAAGCCATAGATCAGATTTTTTGTTTTTATTTGCGATGTGAGCTTTTTCGGTTTCACACACTGGAAAGCATATACCAACTAGTACGACCATCCCTGGCCAGTTGTGAGGGACACCCGGGACTCACCCAAAATATCAATATTATCACACAACCAAAAATCACTACTGCGTCTTTCTGTCCTTCCCCATCTAAGATTCGTTGCGAATAATGAACAATAATCGACTATTTAGATTTGAATTACCACATATCTCCTCCAATACTCTGAGAGCATCAGGAGTTTGCTTGTCTGGAGCGTTTGTATGTTCGACTTCAGCTTCACTTGTTTGAAAGAAAGATGGCAGATAGCTATCATTTGCGATTAGATACTTACTAATATCCTATTTCTCACTAGTATGCCGCGGCTTTCTATACCATTTTAGATTCAGCATTGTACTCAAAACATGAGAATGCTTCGGTGGTTCATGTTAAGTTTACCGATTGGTTGCCTTTCATACTATCATCATTAGGGATGCTTGTGATTAATACAGTAGAAAAGTCACGACTCAGCTCAGATTCTTTTTCTTTTGGTTCTAGTAGTGGGTATAACTCTCCTGCAGACTGGCAGGCGAAGGTTGTTTTATTTCTAGGATTTGCATTGCTTTCTGGTGGATTGGCAGGTAGCATTGTAATATTAGTCTTGAGATATATAGTTCCAAGCTACGGCATGCCAACACTTGGGATGGGAATTGCTAATGTAGTTTGTAATGGAGCAGTCATGCTAAGTTGCATATCACTGTGGCTAGCTCAGAATTTGGAAGACGAATACAGCTATAATCTTCAGCTTTGATTAGGGATGTAGAGAAAGGGTAATAAGAATGATAGTCCTAAGATTTTGATGGGAGCTCATCATCAGAATAGGGACTGCAATAGGACTACGATTAAGTGATCACCTACGAGTAGTGATGATAGCTTTTTCTCTATATAAATAATTCCAGGCAGGTTGTATTCTAAAAATACTTTGAAATGGTTTTTACGATGTGAACATTTATTATATGTAGAGAATTCTTGAAATAAAAAAGTAGCACAAATTGTTATACAAAAAATGCGTCACGGACCTTGGTGAGTATACGCTAAATTCGTAGATAGTAGTAGAACACAAAAAAAAAAAAAAAAATTAAACATTTAATTAATACTAGCTCGTACTTCTTCAGGTCGTAATGGTATAAAATTGTCCAGATCAATTCCTTGATCTTGTCGAAGTTGGGTCTTGGCATGTGGCGGAACAATCTTAGAGTTAAGCTGAGGAGCTATTGAAAGCTCTAACCTCGAAAAGTTGAATAGGGGTGGCAAATCACGAACTTCACCCGTACCATTCCTTGAATCTGGTAGTTTTGTATTCGGATCACGTAGTTCATCAAAAAATGGATGCGCCATAACCTCTATCGAAGACAATCGTTGACCCGGTGAATATTCCAGCAAGCGAGATATCAAATCGATAGCTTCTGGAGTCGCCTTTCTAAAAACCTTTGAGAACGGATGTGGTTTAATTTGGGGGAATTTGTGTTCCATATAGTTTGGGTTCATGGTTCTGATTTGATCTCTGGTTGGAGTTCCCAAAACTTTGATGATTTCTACCAACTGATCTATACCCGATTCTCCAGGGAAAAGCGGCTGACCCAGCATCAATTCTGCCATAACACAGCTGCTGGACCAAACGTCGATCTTTGTAGTATAGTTAGTAGCACCAAAAATCAGTTCCGGGGCTCTATAATATCGCGAACAAATATAAGACACGTTCGGCTCACCTGGGACAAGGATCTTAGCAGACCCAAAATCACACAACTTGAGCACTCCAGTTCTTGGATCTAACAGCAAATTTTGCGGCTTGATATCTCTATGACAGATTCCCAGAGAGTGAATATATGCAAGGGATCTGAATAGTTGATATGTCAAGAGTTTTACTTCAATCATTGGCATTGACATCTTCAATTTAGAGAAATAACGCGATGCCCGATACACTGTTTCTGGAATATATTCCAGAACTAGATTTAAATAAACCTCGTCTTTTTCCGAGTTTGAATAAAAATATGCCTTAAGATCCACTATGTTTGGATGCGAAACCTTTCTCATAATTTCCAATTCTCTATTTTTGAATCTTTTATCCTGGAGAACTCGTTTGATTGCTGCATCTTCACCTGATGGAGATAGTTTAGTTTGGAATACTACACCAAATGATCCACTTCCTACTACTTTGTGTTGAGTATAGCATAATTCTCTTGTTTCCCCAGATTTACCGTCTTTCACGGTTTCTCGAACTAATTCTGTCATTATTTCGATTGTGATTGTAGATTTGATATAGCTCGGTTACTGTAAAAAACAACAATTTTTTTCCCTTCTGTAATAAAGTAGTTAGTATACCTGTGAACACATAAATATTGGTGTATATATATGACCACTCTAAAGTTTATCTATTATATTTTCTTTCTCCTTTCATGAACCAGCGAATAGGTAAAATGCAATCTTAATTGAAGTTTCACTCTAATTCAATTCGATTGGTCTTAAGTTGTTCTCACGATGCGGGAGCAAATGTTTTGACCAAGAAGCCTATACAGGCGTGAAACAAAGACTTTCGCAAATGGGGGCGGAAAGAGGGGTGTGCGTGTCAACCCACATTCATCGCACCCGAAATCAAAATCTCCTGCCCATCGCGTGTAATTCTATGAGAAGAAAAAAAAAAAAAAAAACAAATAACGACATCTTGGTCATATCTTCTAATACTTACTGGTGAAGTCAACTGGTGTCCTATTTTTGTTTACTGAACACGTATTGATATTTTTCCCTTTCACTGTATAAAAATATCCCACCGCTCACGTTAAATCTTGGAACACAAAACAAAAAAAGTATACAAATTCTTCCGTCGATAAAGGATCAAAACACTGTTAATTATATATAGATATATAAAAATATGTATATATGAACACTTTATCAATGCCGGAACCTTTTTTATATAGTGCTGTCGTTGATAATTATTTGCAATGATTGGCTGTAATAGTTTATTATGCCAGTGTCAATCCGCAAAATCCAAAAGAAATAAATCCGTGACAAGAAAGAAAGGGAGGAAGGGAAAAGACGAGAAAAAACCCACTTTAAAAAAAAAGTAGAAAAAAGAAAAGGCTGAAAACACCCCGGGGCCTGGCATCGAGGGCCGAAACCGTGTGTCTGTTTGGTGTTCAGGTGGTCAAAAACACAGCCAGTAATGGAAAGATTCCCTCTCTCACTAGGAAGCGCGCTTTCAATCAATATAAATATATGTAGCTTCAAAGCTTCTCACATGAGCCAATATCGGGTTATGCATAAGTCAACTGAGCTTGGGCATCCAGGACGGTTAGGGCCTTCAAATAGAATTGAGGTTGATTAGCATTTTGAATTGCCTTCTCTTTTATTGTCACCTGTTTTTGTTTTTGTGCAAATAATGCAATCTAATTCGACCAGCCACTTTTTCTCGATCTGCCACTCAAAAGTATGCGTGTAAGTCCCCGAAAGGTCATGTGCCACACACCCCTCACTGAGAGCATACCAGGGGCGGGCTTGGGCTTGGGCCCTTAGCAAAGAAGTGTATCTATTGTCTCTACGAGGAGTCACCTCCAGTAAGCAGAATTGTTCGAGGTGGTTCTATTACTATGGGGCCTACCATAGACTGAAGACAATTGTCATTATTATCTGTTTTGTAGGCTAAATAATTATCTGTTTATATGGGAATTTATTACCTGTGCAAATCTACTCCGTCATTCGATTCTTGATTTTGAGACTGCGCAGAGCTTAAATTCTAAAAGTTCAGTGTTTGGGGCTGGTTTCATTCGAGTTCACGGCTCTATGAGATGGTATTTTTGGCCAAATTCGAGAATTCCAATTGCTATGTAGAGGTCATCCGGATATTCAAAAATCTTCCTGGTACATCATATGCTAAGATGCATTCCTGCTTTGCACGGTAATTTTATTTTATTACCTTTCCTTCTGACGGTTCGGTTACACTATGGGAGTCTTTGAGATCTTCATCCAGATTTTCTGATTTCATGTATACTGTTATCTTGATCTAGTCTTTTTTTAAAATTATGAATAGGTGCGGCTTCATGATTGAAGATAAACATTATGTAATGAATCAACGTACATTACAAGTGGATATTCGTGCATTGCGTGGGGCCAAGGCTGGCTCCAGGTAGCTTTCCCTTCTTCTCCCGATAAACCCATTTATCACACAACACATCTCAACGCTTCATTCTGGTACTGGGAGTGGCAATAATAACCTGAGAAACCGAATAATTACTATCTAGAAGAGAAGGCAAAATTAATAGGATCAAGAACTATGCAAACAATACAGTGGCTATTCGGCAGAGGAATGACCCCTCAAGAGAAGTTGAGAAAGGTAAGCATTTTGATATCCATGAAGGTAAACCCTTTATCTAACAAATCGTAGCATCAACGAGCATTAGAAAAAACACAAAGGGAGCTGGATCGAGAGCGTCAGAAACTAGAACAGCAGGAAAAAAAGCTAATCCAAGACATTAAAAAAAGTGCTAAAGAGGGCCAAATGGGCTCTTGCACAGTAATGGCTAAGGATTTGGTGCGAACCAGGCGTTACATCCAAAAATTCTATCAAATGAAAACCCAGATCCAAGCAATTTCACTCAGGATACAGACAGTTAGAAGTAATCAGCAGATGATGCAGAGCATGAAGGGTGCAACAAACCTTTTATCCTCAATGAATCGTCAAATGAACCTGCCAGGTTTACAAAAGATTGCCATGGAATTTGAAAAAGAAAACGACATTATGGACCAGCGACAGGAGATGATGGATGATGCCATAGATGATTCAATGGAGAATGATGAAGAAGAGAGCGAAGAAGTGGTTAACCAAGTACTTGACGAGATTGGAATCGACCTTAACCAATCATTAGGCGAAGCTCCCACCGGAATTCAAGGTCAACAAGTGAAAGAGCAGAGAGTCGCCCAAGCCATTGGTGGTGGAGGAGGGGCTGCTACCGCTGGGGGTGGTGATGATGATGATCTTCAAGCAAGACTAGATAGTCTAAGAAGGTGATTTGAGAATATAAAAGTACAATTGTTCTATATGTCTATTTTACACAAGCTTTATCTACACGATTTTTACGTCAGCAAGTGGTCTTGACTTATTATTTCATACCCGCCGGACCTGTAAAAAGGTTTTACAATGTTGAAGTCTACGCTTAGGCCCCAAGACTGATATAACCCTTCTCACTCAAATAGTCAGTAATAAGCTTGACAGCTTCTTCAACTGACACTTGATCGCTTTTGATATGGATTTCTGGTTTGGATGGCTCTTCGTATGGTGCAGAGATACCTGTGAACTCGGGAATTTCTCCGGCTCGAGCTTTTTTGTACAAACCCTTTGGATCTCGCTGTTCTGCTACCTCTACAGGGACATCTACGAATACTTCCAAAAATGGTAAAGAGCCTTCCTCATGTATCTTTCGTGCCTTATCTCGGTCTGCCCGATAAGGTGAAATAAAAGAAGTCAAAGAAACTACTCCTGAGTCAGCAAATAATTTGGTAACTTCAGAGATTCGTCGAATGTTTTCATTCCGGTCAGCTTCACTGAATCCCAAATCTTTATTCAACCCAAATCTCACATTATCACCATCCAACCGGTAGGAAATAATTTTGTTCTGCAAAAGATGTTGCTCCAATGCAGTAGCAATTGTGCTAAGATGAAGATACATGTTAGTCTAGTCACCTATTTTTTAGATTCTGGCAAGTGTCATAAAACTGCTCCAGAACTTTAGAGAACATACCTTTTACCAGAGGCAGATAGCCCAGTAAACCATAGGGTCAAACCCTTTTGTCCGACCAACTTGACCCGTTCGTCATGGGTCAATCCAGCATGCCACGTGATATTAGTTGCCATATTTATTTGAATAGAGTGTGTGAGTAGCTTCTTTTTATTATTGAAACGAAAGATGTAAAATAGAGAGCAGCAAACCAAGAGGTATCGCCATGTTCTTATATAAACAGGACTCTATGTCACGTGCACACACGACATTCATGCCGACAAATGCGAAAGCAAAAGCGGAAACGGAGCTATAATTTTAGCGGTTCATAAAATAGTACAAAATGGAAAGCCGCATAGGGATTCAGCATGGTAGTAGCTTAGATCTGTTGAGAAATTAGACCTAGACAAAGATCATTCTTTATTATTATTTAATGATATATATATACAAATGCTTTCTGTTATCACCACTCATTTAATATTTTTTTTAAAAAAATATGATTCAATCAGTAGATAGATCAAGAGTTATTAGTTTCCCCCTGTACTTCTGCTCCCTCTCCCTCTCCATCACCAGCTGAATTCTTCTGAGACGAAAGTTCTGTTGAGAATCCTGCATCAAGATCAGCAACATATTGCTCAACAAAGTCGGTTTTTGGCAGCCTCTTCTCAGCCAAACCCAGCATCTTTCGAATAACCCCACCTGCTGGTTCATTCTGTTTGATCACATCTGATGCGAGACGGAGATTGATGTAAAAAGAAGGCAATTCGGTTCTATTTCGTTGGGAAACTTCTGCATCCGGATCCACTGTTTGGAGTAATCCACTGGCTTCGGCTAAAGCTGACGCTAGTGCCTCTGAAACTGCGGCATCTTGTTCTCCCGCCAACGAGATGTTTGATAGGGCAACAGTCCTCAACAACACAGTTTCCAGATCCTTAGTCGAAAAAAGTTTGTTGAGACCTTTCAGCTTGATAGCTCCTCCTGATGTACTCTTGAGTCTCAATGCATGAATTCGAAGCTGCTCTTTTCTAAAAGCTTCACCTAAGAATTTTTGTAACTCTGGTGAATTTGCCAGTGTAACAGCCTCGTTATAGAGGCCCAATTTAGCTGCTTGACGGATCAACCTAACGAAATGCTGAGTTTCAAGGTTGGTTGGATAGTATTTTGCATAATCTTTAATCAAATATTTCACGTCTCGGAAATTGTCTTGAGATGATATCTTTCGAATACAAGAAAGTAGGTCCTTCTTTCCAGGAATTCCCTGCCATCTTTGAGGAACCAATTTGACACCGTCAATGACAATTGGCTCCTTTCTCGAAGTCAGGTCTTTTTCTCTTTTGGGTCGATAAACTAAGTTCTGATTTGTTGTGTTTAAACGACTACGGGCCATTCGAGTGTCCAGGTTTTCATATATCTCTCTAAATGATGTGTTGGCAGCAGTCGAATACCCCCTTCTGGAAGCCAGCTGTCTGATCACACTCGTCGACATCATTCCTAGTTATATATACAGAAGTCGTGGGTGGGCTGAAATTTTTTTGGTGGTGGAGAGATGGGAGCCTTTCCGACCACCGCTAATAAGCTATGTTCTCAAATTTACGCACTGAAGCTTCGGAGCTTTAGTGTGGATAGTAGCGATAATAATAACCAGCATGATACGTTGAATATAATTACTGAATTCTTATTTCCATAAATAGTATTTTATATGTTTCTACTAGTGCAGAGTTTCCCCTATTGAAATGTGGTAATAATTATTCTTTTTTTTTACAATTTCTAATTCTGACTATCAAACACCGCCGCCGCCACATCCGAAAAGCCGCAGACAAAGACAATACCTTCCCTCAAAGTTCTAGTTTGGAAAGCTTCAGGTCTCATATTTAAAACTGAGAACACACTCAGAACACATTCAACAAACGTGTTCAATTGGAACAGCTAGTTATTCTTTCTTTCCCATGAGCAAGATAAGTATTCCTTTCTCTCCCGCGTGCACCACATCGCAACCAACTATCAACACTGAAAACATCAATTCAACTCGCGTCACAACAACATGATCATGCTCGATGACGGTGAGTTTGGAACTGCAAAAACTGTGGCATACCGGTACAAACTCGAGCACTTGACTAAACTAAGCATTTTTGGCTGGATATCTGTAGTGTTCTGCTATGTAACTTCCTCTATTTGCTCTGCCCTGTTCCTTACGGTGCTGATGGTGTGTGCACTAGTCCATACGTTCTATAATAATCGAGATGACCGGTCGTCGTCTACATCTAGCACAATGTTAACGAAGGAAGAAAGGAGGTTGAGGTTTGATTTACAATTTTACATGCGCCTTTCTGACCTAGATGTGGACCTACATACGGTAACGACACAAGATGGTTTTAATTTGGTCCTCCACCACGTTGTCAATAGGAACGAAACGGAAGAAGAAAGGTCTCAAAGATACCCTGTACTAATGCTCCATGGGCTGATGCAATCGTCTGCTGCCTATGCTACAAGTGGTGATAATAGTTTAGCTATGCACTTGTTCCGAATGGGGTTTGACGTGTGGCTGGGAAACAATCGGTGCGGATTCGATTCAACCCATATACAGTATTCAAGATTCAATATCCATATGTGGCAATGGGGAATTGGAGAAATGGGGAGCATAGATGTACCCTGTATGATGGATTACGTTCTCAATCATTCGCGAAGTGACAAGGTCGCTTTGGTGGCCCATTCCCAGGGTACAACGCAGACGTTCTATACACTCGCTCGGGACTTTCACCCAGAGATAGGAAACAAAATAAGCTCTTTTGTAGCTCTTTCTCCAGCAGTTTATACTGGGCCATTGCTCGACAGATGGTTTCTAAAGTTTATAAGATACCTACCGCGACCTTTGTATCACGTGTTTTTCGGACATCATTCATTCATAGGGCTTATGAATGTATTCCACGGCTTGATGCCCAAGCGGTTATACACATATTTTGGATATATCATGTTTAATTATATGCTGGGATGGAACGACACTCTTTGGGATAGGAACTACAGGGCTCGACAGTTTCTATTCTCACCAGTTCATGTCAGCAGTGAGCTGATGCATTGGTGGCTCGGCAAAGACGGATTTGCAAGTCAGGGGTGCATCTTTGACGAGTCTATGGACCATTGGTTCGACGAACATTTTCCGCCTTTGGCCTTATTTGTGCCCGGAAGAGACAACTTGGTAAATCCATATGCATTGATAAACCGGCTACAAAGCTATGAAAGATTTAGAGAGTTTAGGGTCTATGACCTTCCTACATATTCTCACCTTGATGTTCTATGGGCGTCAGATGTGATTGATCGAGTAGGAAGGCCCATGGCTGATTTTATTTGGGCACAGATTGAAGATCAGGACAACTGGCGGTTCAACCAAATCAGCTAATTATAACTTCATCATGCATTTACATATATCCTAGAGTGCTGTTAGATATCTGATATAATTATTTATTGCATCAAATCCTGAACAAGATGATAAAGAAGAAAGAAATTGCTGGCAAAGCATAGTCAGACGTTAAATAGTTGGTTGCATGTCTGGTAGACACCATAGTGGAATAGGCGATATTCCGGTTAAATCTACCCACTCAAACGCAAATTATATCATCATTTCAATTCTAGGCATGAACATAGCTTTTTTTTAACACAAAAGTCATGCATTCATTCTATCACTCATGTCGGGAATAGAGAGGGATCACTAGTACTAACGCTAGTACGACACTTACAATTTCTGGTTGGTGAGAAATAAAGTCTAACTGCGGGAACCCTTTAGAAAAATAAAGTGCTGTACCTCACGTTAGGGCTTGGTCACTTTCCTAATTAGGAAATTTCCACAGTCACCTAAACATAGCAGTATATATCAGCACACTTCACAGCGTCCCAACCTGCACCAGCGCACCACACCCACTCACTCAGATTAAACAATATCACCACCCAATCTTTTCTCGTTCGACCAACAGTTAATCCAACCCAACTACACACAACAATGTCGACATACACCACTGTTAAGACTGCCCACTGGCGACAAGTTGAACTTGGCCGAGTCGTTCTCCTCAAGAACGGTGCCGATGCTGGCAAGCTTGCCTCTATTGTCGAAATCATCGACCGAAAGCGAGTTCTCATCGACGGTCCAAAGACTGAAGTTCCACGACAAGGCATTTTCCTCGCTGACGTTGTATTGACTCCATACGTCGTTCCAAACGTTGCTCGAGGCATGGGCGCCACTGCTCTTGGTAAGAAATGGGAAGCATCTGGCGTTAGCGACAAATGGGCTGCTTCTGCCTGGGCCAAGAAGATTGACCAACGACAACGACGACGAAACTTGTCTGACTTCGAGCGATTCCAAGCTCTTGTCTACAAGAAGCAACGACGATATGCTGTTAACAAGGCCGTTGCTAAGGCTTAGATTTTTTGTGTATATTTAATGTCAAAAAATATTATTAATAGTGACTATGACTATATTTTCCACGAATTGCTCCAAACAAGAGCAAGTCAGGTGTTGTAGACTCGTTTTCTCCGGAAAGAAATTCACGAAGTTTAACCCCAGTATGTTCAGATGTTTGAAGCATTATTTTTCTATTTTAATAAGATATATAGATCCCCTTTTGTGTATATTTTTCCCTTATCATGCGTAGATGTACCAACTTTTGGAGAACGGGTCACGCTGAGCTCCCCCACTCGAAGTTATTGGCTGAAATTTGAATGCTTAGAGAAGTGCTGTTGCCAGTTTCAATGTTGGCCATTTTGGCACCTACTAGACCCTGTGTTGCAAGACATAAAATTCTGTAAAACCCGGACACTATGTCATGTTTTGTACTAGCATGGTGGGGATATAGTTCGGAGAATCTGCATGTTCCAAGCTCTAACAGCTTATTATAGAGTTCTCGTAATTCCTGACGGAAATGATTGTCGGACTCATGTTCAAGCATGAAGCTACCCTGGGGCATTGAGCCATCATCTGGATATTCACCGGGATATTGATCGCCGTTCAGGTCCAGATCACTTTCTAAATCCACATCCATATATGAGTTTACACCATCAAAATCTTCTAGATCCCCACCGCCTCTAGTACTTGAAGTTGCAGAAAAGGTTGGAAATATATCGCCAACTGACGATGCGCGAGAACCATGTGATAAGCCCAAGGAGATTCCTCGTTCACGACCAAATTCTACTGATGCCGGGGTTCTGGGTGAATCTTCAGCGGTAGCCATATATTGTGGCAAATGGTCCAATGACTCATCAAGGATATTTCTATGATTCCCACCGGATATTGCAGGACCAAACGCATCACCGAAGGGGGACTCTAGATGGACCAAAGCTGCTTCGTCTAAATTGAGGAAGCGTTCCCGTATCCTGGATAGCTTTGCCCTCTTCACTTGGATCATATTTTCTATGTAGCTTAGACCATCATAGTAACAGCCTGTTTCATCACTGAATTCATTGCCGACTAATGCGATGTTTTCATCCATGACTGTGGTGAACGTACGCTTTTTTTGTCGAGTCGGCGCCTCACCCGCTGCGGCTTCATTGCTGCTGCTGCGGCTGTGCAGCATGAGCGAACACACAGCAACATCATTATCGTTGTTTTCGCTAGTAATACCATCCAAAATTCCACCCTCTTCGTTAAAATGAAAGTCAGGCTCTTCAAAGTCCTCTCCAAAATTATCTCCTATGGTAGAGACTCCAGACGACAAATCTGGAATGTGGATATTTGGGATTGAACTTTGGTGGGCTAGCATGCCTTCTTCGGGGATTCCTTGATAGTTGCCACTCTCGTTTTCTTCTAGATATGAATCGATCCCAAAATCAAACATACTGTGACTAGTATAGGTATCCATATCAAATGCTTCTTCGGGAAAACTTGGGAGCAAGTTCAGATCAAGACTAAAGGTTGGATCATCTTCAATTGTAGGGGCTCGTTCGGGCTCAGCATGTAATGTAAGCTGTGCCGACATTGAGATGTGGGCCAAGTGGACTTTAGCTGATCTAACATCACCTATACGGACATGATTTGTTAGTCTATCGCGTTAAAGTTCATGTGTCTATTCTTACTTCCAGAGTCAACAACTTACTAAGAAGATAGTTTACTTTATACCTATGGATCAAACTTATTCCATACATCAGATTTGACGAGAGCCTCAACGGTAAAGCTGCCGAGTTTATTAACAGACTGTTACAAATCTCCGACACAGAAAGTTTCGAGATGGAGCGCTTGTTGATTCTAGTTCCCCCAGGCGTGCCAATTGTCGCCAAAGTCCAGGCTGTGGCCATACCTGGCGTCTCTCTCACGGTTTTAGACGAGGAAAACATTTGCCGATATCTATCTCAGCAAGAAGAAACCAACAGAAAGATAAAAACTACCTGGAATCAACAAAACTTCAGTTGGGTTTTCTGAATAAGAAAAAAAAAAAAGATCACCTATTACAAAAAAAGAACCTAGAAAACAAACAAACATATATATACATTTCGAGATATATAGCACTACTAATAGTTTAAAAGAAAATTCCAACCAAAATGACTGGTCAATAAACATTAGTCAACCACAATGCATGGTGCAGCAATAACAATAACATCACGAACTCTGACGAGCAAACTCACTGGGAGTTTTCGTACTTAGTTGAAGGGCATGTATCCCATTTTCTCGACTCATTTCATCCTTCAACAATGCATAAACCAACCTGTGTCGAGCAGGCTGAGCCTTGCCCTGGAACTCATCCGATACAATTGTCATTCGGAAATGGCTCTCCACAGTGTTTGTAGCTCCCCTCATGGCCTGGTGGTGTGTATGCTTATGTGAATCATTGAAAATTTCCATAAAAGTTGGCTTTAACGAGTCCTTGACTCTGGTTGTGATCAATTCCTCGATGGGTCCTTTAGCTTGTGTCGACATGGCCCTTTTTACTAACTGCCGGATCATACTTGGTGTGTTTTAAAGCGAGAAAATTATTTTTTATTACTAAACGGCAGGGTGGAGACAGCGGGAGAGGCCCGATATAGTGGTAGTGGTTGTATTACTACTATTTCTTTCTACCACCACCAGGCGTATGGGCCTTAGCGTTTGGCTGTGGCGCTGGGAACCGGCCACAACCACCTAATTTTTTTTTCTTAACACGAATTTATATCCGCCACTTCCATCATCATTTACTATTCACATATTTTTTTCTTAACGTACCCTAACGTTTGATTCTAACTCTTGACCACTTATTATTTATAAGACGTGACAGCATATATACTTTAACCGACTGAAAAAAATGGCTTCTAGTGTTCCTTACGACCCATATATTCCATCATCATCATCACAGCAACAACAGCAACAAGATGGTAACGGTCAGAACAAGACTGCTGCTATCCAGGCTGTAAGTATTTTATTGGCTACACATTCGTAGGCATGAATCTAACTAAAAAAAAAATAGCAAATTGACGATACCGTCGGTATCATGAGAGAAAATATCAACAAAGTAGCTGAACGGGGTGAACGGTTGGACTCTCTTCAGGACAAGACGGACAACTTGGCTGTATCAGCACAGGGGTTTCGACGTGGTGCTAACCGTGTCCGAAAGCAAATGTGGTGGAAGGACATGAAGATGAGAATGTGTTTGATTGCGGGTATTATCATTGTAATTATTGTTATTGTTGTGCCTATTGCAGTTCATTTCAAGTAGGGGCATATCACATAATAAGGAGAAACTAAGGGAATTCTCATTATTTTATTATTATTTTTATTATTTGTCTTTTTTTTTTAATTTGAAAATACATGTGTTATGATTTCTTTCTATATGAGTTTTTAAGATCTTGTTTTCACATATGCTTCAATTTGTCAGTATGAACCTATATTTAACCTACAACGCTTTTTTTGGGAGAGCAGGAGGTGGTAGTGGATCGGAGGGATGAAACCTGGTTGGCGCAGGGTAGTGAATTATGTAGATAAAATTTGAACTCTTGGGTTACAGGAAAGTAAGAGAATGGCAGTACAGACGAAATACGACTTCTTAGATCTATTATTTGGCAGACTTAATCAAAAAAGCTTACATTTTAAAGACATGTACAGAGCCGCACACGTGCCTCCGACTGAATCTCCCCATTAGTCGCATATGACAGGAGCTGAATGCTACAACTAACGTGGTTTAGAACTAACAAAACCTTTATCAACAGTGCATACCCCTGCCTCTTGCAATCATATAATTCACACATTTGCTTCCGCAATTATATAGTCCGAACTTTTACTACTGTAATTACGTAACTTCAACATGTTCATATATACCTGATCTTCTAGTTCTTAACAGTTTGAAGAATCTTTTCAAGAGACAAACTCTTTGGGCGTTCAATTGGAAGACCCAAAATTCGATCCCAAATTAACTGTGGGAGTGGGCCCAATGCTCGACAAACTCCGAATGTAACAGTATAGTACAGGGTCTCATCGATACCGTAGTGGTGGAAAAGCACCCCACTTGAAGAATCAACATTGGCGTAGACGTTCTTGGATTTTCCGTGTTTAGTCAAGACACCTGGAGCTACATCGTTAATCTTCTTGACTAGTTGGAATACTGGGTCAGCGGAGACATCTGGACGATCCGCAGCAAAGCCCATCAAGGCGTCGAATCGTGGATCAGACTTTCGCAAAACAGCATGTCCATATCCTGGAATGACCCGACCAGAGTTGAGAACTGACCACAAATGCTGCTCAACATCCTCAGTAGTGTAATTTTCTGGAATGCTTTCCTTCATGCTCATGACAAATCGTAGCACTTCTTGAGCAGCCAATCCATGTAATGGGCCAGCAAGTGCTTGCAACCCAGCGGAGTAAGAAAGATATGGATCTGCTAGAGTGGAACCAACCAAGTGAGTAGTGTGGGCTGATGCGTTACCACCTTCGTGATCCCCGTGGAGAGCAAAGTATAACCGGAGCAAATCGACAAAGCCCTTGTTGTCTTCTTTACCTATCATTCGAGCATAGTTCTTGGACCAATCATTGGTCAAGCTGATATCACCAGCCAAGTCTCCGCCGCCTCTGTAGGTATTTTGGTAGATTTTGGCAGCAATTTGGGGTAGTTTTGCGGTAAGGTTGATGACATCGTCAAACACATATTCCCAGTAATCACCCTTTGGAATACCTCGTTCATAGGCCTTTGCGAATGTGGAATCATGGTTTAGGGCAGTCACTGCAATGGCAAATTGAGACATTGGATGAAGGGTTGGTGGCAGGTTGTCAAGGGTACTCTTGACGAAATCTGGCAATTCGCCCTTTTCGGCCAATTCTTTAGATAGATCTCGAACTTGCTGTTCTGATGGCACTTGGCCAGTCAATAGCAGCCAGAGCATGGATTCTGGGAGCATTTCACCACCCTCTGGGGCTGTTGGTAGGACTTGTTGGCAGTCCTTGATAGACTTGCCATGGAACCGAATACCCTCATCAGGATCTAGCACAGATCCCTCCCAGAGCATGCACTTGAGCCCTCGCATTCCACCAAGTAGGTTGTTGACTTGGACTTCTCCGAGTGATTTGTCACCATACTTGGACTTGACTTCTTGCAGAAGTGCCTTTTTTTCAGGGATGGCTTCCCTCAGAGCGTTTTTCAAGTTCGTAGAGGAGTATCGAACGCCGAATTTTGCGGCCGCTTTATTATTTGGCTTGACTAGTCTGAACATGGAGGTTTGCTAAACAGGTTTTATATCAGACACGTTGGAATTACGTACGTAATGATAAAGAGAGAGAGAAAGAGAGAGTGACAGAAAAAAAAGGCGAATGAAAGTGGGAAAAGGGACTATATATATGTATGTGTATACGTTAGCCATGTGGACCCGCCTCGGCGATATAGCGGGGGTGCTGGGGAGAGGAGATCCAGTGTACTATGTACTATGGGACTAATAATTGGACTTTATTTCTGAAGACTTGTTGTCTTCAGATCACCATCTGTATTGTTATCTCTACGCGTTTCCAGACTTCTAATCTAATTTATGAGCTGATTCTACCGGATCTGTTGTAAATCCCTTCTGCTACCAGGTTTGACTAAGTACTTCTCGTCCGAGCTGCTGTGTTTTTTCCCCTATTTGTTAGCCCCGGGCTACTTATATATGACACGATTCCACTATAAATTATGAATTAGGAAGGCAAAATCCAAAGAAAGCGTTAATATCTCTCCGAAATGCACTATTTCTAGCTGCCGTATGATATCCCCATACATATTGGGCTTTTTTTCGCTCACAATAACCACATAGTGAAAGCCTTTCAAGCTTTTTAGACTGGAAGTTGGGCAAGTTTTCTGGCTACTTCACACCGGGGAAACGCCGGCATTGCCCCACAGTTGAAAAATCGCGGGGTAAATGGGAAACAATGCTCTAGTACCGAGAAATGAGCGCACGACCCATCCGTCCGATTGTAAACGAAGTGGATTCACCGCGTAACGGAATGGATCGGGAGGCTCCTGGCGGTTTCCTCCGTTGAGCCGTTGGAGAGATAAAACCAATCCTTGAAAGAGCCAACTTACACGGGTTTTGGAATAATGAGCCTAAAGGCACTAGGTGTGACGATAGTAGTAGATCTTTTGGGGTGAAAGAGGGAAATAAGCAGGTAGGGTGCAGCACACACTGCTCTATAGGGAGGGGGAAGAAACAACAGCCAGCCCAAAAGTGTGTATCGGGAATATTATAAGCTGAACACGGATCCAAATACTTTGGAGTTCGAAAAAGCCGTCAATTCTGGTGTATTTTCTCTCTTTGGTGTGTAATGCTGAAACACTAGCATATGGTGCGGCGGAGGAATATTAAAACCGCCTCACTAGTGAGGCTAGCCCCGTTCCACGTCATACACCACCTCCACCGCCAGAAAAAAAAAAAAAAAAAAAAGCGGTCAACTTTGATTTAATATTGGTTTTCCTTACTCCACCTGGGTGCTAATACCAATACATATCCAACACTTAGTCACCAGAACTAAAGGAGTAACTCCGATTATTCTACCGAAGCTTGGATCGCGTAATTGACTACCACACATGAAAACCACTCTTGTGACACTCTTGTGGGCTTTTTTGTGGTCTCTCGTTGCTGCCCAACAGACAACCAGAAACTTTGACCCATATGAACTTTACTCATTCGATATTAGAAAGCCATATCTTAACAAGGAATTCTCAAATGCTGATTTTGATTTCGGTGGAGACACAATAATTCGAAACGACAAGTATATTAGACTGACCCAAGCCAAACCAGATCAAAGAGGTTGGTTCTTCTCAAAAGCTCCACTAAGACTACCAGCGTTCCAGATTGAGTTTGAGGTCAATATTCATGGCGGAGGCTCTTCCATATATGGAGATGGAATGGCTTTCTGGGCATTAAACGACTATCCTAAAGAAGGCGCCGTATTTGGAGTCGGCGATTACTTCAGAGGGCTTGGGATCTTTATTGACACTTACAAGAACGAGAGACCCGGCAGAGCGTTTCCATACGTTATGGCAATGAAGGGGGATGGCTATACTAAATATGACGCTGAACATGATGGTGCTGCAAACGAATTGGCTGGCTGCAGTGCTAGAGGCATCCACAATAGTGACCGTCCTACCAAGTTCAGAGTTAGCTACGTTAAGGATAATTTTTTGTCTTTAGAAATGGATATCAAGGGTAAGAATCAATGGGACAAGTGCTTCGAGGTCAAAGACATAGATTTGGGGGGTGCTACATATTTTGGTTTCTCTGGCCAGACTGGTGAGTTATCTTCGAATCATGACCTGATAGAAGCTCGAGCCTGGGGATGGCGATCCCCTCCTTCTTCATTTGCTGAGCTTGATGAGGTCTTGAACGGCAGAGTAGCTTCATCCTCTTCTTCTTCTTCTCAACAGACAAAGAAATCATCGTTTTCGTTTTTCGGCTTCCTATGGAAATCAATATTGTTCATGGGCGCAGTTGGTGCGGCGTACTTTGGGTACACTGTATACCGAGCCAACAAAAAGCGAAAGCAAGAAGCATATTATCTATAGATCTTTTATGAATTGCACTGTTTATTTTCTTTCCTTTCTATTCGTATAAATAATTAGAGATGGCCAGTCTACCACCCCGAAACTAGATCACACAGTTATCTAAATCATTCAAGCATTGAATGATAGAAGCAAAATCCCGTGGACTCTTGAGCGACTGCCCCACCAACATAACCAAGAGCGACAGGAACAGCACAACCACAAAGCTAGCTCTCTTTGCATACTTTATCCTCTTGCGGCGCTGCTTATTATCATTTTCTTGAATAACAACCTGTTGGTTGACATGGTTCAATCGCCTGCGGCAATCCTCAACTCGAGTTTTAGCTTTATCTATTCTTTCCTCCAAATCTTTAACAACATTCGCGCCAATTTGAGACGATCTTATACTTGCCAGCTGTGTGGAGATGTCTTCACGAGATTCGTTCGTACCATCTTCGAAGTTTCTAATCATCTTTATTGACCGTTCTCGTAGCTCGTAAAGATCCCTCAGTGACTTTTCGAACGACTCCAGCTTTGACTTCAGATCTTGCTCTGTCAAATTGAGCCTCACAACAACATCGTGCTTTAGATTTGCCTTCATATCACCCACAGACTCCTCTAAAATGTTCCGAGGTTTATTCCCTGGCGGAATTTCGCTAATGACACTCATATGCTTATTTTCATTGATCTCTATAGGAGACCCATTCTCATTAGTAGCAATAATTTGCGGTGGTTGTTTTTTGGGTATTCCTGTCGTTGAGTTAGCCCTGGACTGTAGAAGTGGCCCAGAGAGTGAACTATAATCATTGTTGATGATACCATAACTGGTGTTACTGTTGATGTTATTATTATAGTTAGCACTATCATTTTGATAGCTGGTTGCTTCAGATGATAGAATTTTCTTATTAGAAAAGAATTCTTTAGCCTCTTTCGATGGAGTTGGGCTGCTCGTTAGAGAGCTTTTTGTCGAACCATTCTGGTTCTGACTTTGATTTTGACCGGCTACAGCCCTGTTAAAGACAGAGCTATACAGTGCGCTGCTACTCTGCGAAGAATTACGTGAGTGGACTGCCGTAAAAGGGGCCAAAATGGGGTTCTCGTTCAGGCTGTTCCTAGAGACTGTTTTCGCAAGGTTGACATCTGACGAAGACGTAGATAATGGCTCTCGTATATGCTGGGATGATGCAAATATAGGCTTTGTTTTCGATACTGAGTTCGGTGAACCCAGCAGCGGAGGCGATCTCGCCTTAGCATTTTGATTCGACATGCGGCAGCTGTTTTCCTTTTACAAGCGGAAGTCGAACGTTGCGGTACTATTGTAGTGGTACTATATATATGTCTATGCACACAATAGTGGTGCTTTAAACTGAGAGCGCTTGACAAAACTCATCTTGGGATTGCCACTCGGAGGGCCGACGTCGGTTGGTCGTGCGGCTACTAATAGGGCTGATCAAACTCTTTTTGATAATCGGAATCTACTGGAAAATGTACTCAGCCGAAGGGAAAACGGTATCGAATGACCGTGTTTACCCGATCATATTTGTGCGTACTATTATGTATTACCTGCTGGGGGACCACTTTCAAAAAAAGTTTTGGGTTAAAGTGTACTTTGCAGAGTGTCTCTACTAATACTAGATCAGCCAGTAAGAAGATGAGAGAATGGAGAACTCATCATCTTTTGCCGATATTCTTGTCATATATTATCTTTTTTTTAAAGGTCCATAGTTAAAAGGTTCACATATCTTGGACCAATTAGAGGGCGTGCATATGTATTAAGTATATAAATAAAAAAAAAAGACGTGTGGATGCCTGCGGCGTGGGCAGCGATGATGGCTGAATGACTAACACCCTTTTCTGGTGTTCCTCGTCGTTCGCCCGGTGACTGAACCAAAAAAGGTTCTGTACTTCTGTGACATCTCACACAAACGATCACAGCCGAGTTTTGATAAAATCCCGTAATAGAGTCTCGTATTCCATAGCGGACTTGACACATGTGCAATGATCAAACTGAAGCAGGATTATGTTCTCGTGATCTTCATTCATAGCCAACTGCACATGAACTTGTCACTCATGGAGGGTCTCAATTTCTATCCGTTTTTGTCGAGCATAACAACATGACTGAATTATGCAGAAAAATTTCTTTCAGCTACCCCTACATATGGCCATTGTATAAATAAGGATATAGATCTGCGAAAACAGTTTGTCCTTGAATAATTGTTTTTATATTTCATTTTTTGTTTCTCTCTCAAACTTTTCTTTGCTATTCTTTTTCCCACGATGGACCACTGCTGATTATGAGCTCAAAATCAGAAATAGAGAGACTACGCCATCAGCTGGTTGATTTACAGAAACAGTTAGAGCAAGCAACATTAGAACTGAATAGGGCCAGAAGGTCCAACCCAGTAGACAAATCACGACTATCCCAAGCCGAATTCAACGTAGAGATGCTATCTGGAGCTATTAGAAACATCGAACATCTTATTTCAGAAGCCCGATAAAATAAATGAGCGTTAAAACATACAAATAGGAATGCCTAAATACTGCATCGTTTCTATTTTCAAATCATCTTGACATAATTGTGAAATAATGTATTTCTTTTTGTTTAAAGAAAAGGTTACATATCTATATGTACATATTCTTTAGTGTTATTACTATTGTTTTCCGTTTATATTTAATCAATGATCTCCTCTTTTTCTTCAAGTACCTCTTCAGTAATCTCCTCAATGAATTCATCACCCTCGGCCTCTTCAGCCAGTTGCTTCTCAGTAGCCAAGCCCATAGATTCCAGAGTACTGTCCATGGCCTTTCGCCATTCCTTCCAGTGTTCGAAAGCGTTTCGTCGTCGCATGATCAACTCACGATTAGCTTCAGAAGCCTCCATAGCATCCTCTTCATCAAATTTACGACTGTACTTCTTGAGATTCTTGGTGACCTTCTTTCTTTCTTCCTTAGTCAATTTAGATTCTGGTCTTGGTCTCCACAAAAAGGTTCCAAACATATCAATGCTTTCCTCTCGCAATAGCTGACCCCGGAAATCCCAAACCTTGTATCCATTGTCGACCTTATGTCTCCAGACAGAAGAGCAAGTAGCCACAAATCTTCCTGATGGATCCCACTGAAGATCGGTCATACCATAGTGCTCAGCCGACCCAATATGATAGAGGTTTGCTGGGGCATCGTCTTTCTTTTCACCATCATGGTCAAAATCATAAAAGTCCAAATCGACAGATCCTGACCCGCCAATGTTAGCAGTTACAACAAACCGACCTCGAGGAGACCAGTATAGTGAGTTGGTTGGCTTTTTGTCTAAAGTTTTGAGCAGCTTCCAAGTTCCTTGAACTCCTTTTGTTCGCTCCATAGCATAGAATGATACAGAGTTTCTGTTTTGGTTGATAGCTCCTGATGCTGATACTTGAGGAGTGTCTGGCCGGGAGATGATAACAAATCTGTCCCCCTTTGGTTCCCAACCAAAGTTGAACACAGTTTCCTTAAGCTCTGTGACTTCGACTGGGATGGCCTTCTCCTTCAATCGGAAGAATTCCAAGTTTGTGAATGTCGATTTCTTGGTCTTAGTATGTCGATCCACTTGTACACACAAGTATGTACCATCCCCCTGCCAATGAAGTCTACAGCCGTTAACATTGAACATATTTCTAGTTCGAATGACCTCCTTGGTTGGCACCTCCATAATGGTAACACGAGCGGTCTGGTTTCCAATTTCTGGAGTCCAGTAGCAGAGCACGACTGAGTCATCTTTTCGTCCTTCCAATGCAATACGAGAAGGAGCAAACTCAAAGTCTACAATACCGGGAACCTTCACACTCTTTTTGTCCAAAAGGGTCATAGATGCTGATTCATAAATTTGAAGGGTTTCATTTCCTGGCTTTTGATCTCCAAGGTGAGTTCGTGCAAAATATCGGTCATCTGGAGACCATTTGAACATTGGCCATGGTTTCTTTTGAGGAGCAGCACGTTTGGTTGGATCCTGGGATTGTTGTTGTGGGCCCAATTGCAAAGAAAAAGTTCGCAATGGCAAACCAGTCTTCACGTCCCAGATGACAACGTTTTTACCTTCATCTTTCTCCTTGAATGGGAACTTTGATCGTCTAGGATCATCAATTGGTGGAAGCTGGATTGGTTCCTTGGAAAAGGTGATCAAAAACTTTTCATTTGGAGAGAAATCGACAGCTTCTGGTTTTTGGTGGGGAAATCGACCCAGGATGCTCCAATCTTCAGTACCATTCAATTGGACACCTTGCATGTGAAATGTCACAACATACGTACCCTTTGGAGACCATCTAGAGAAGGTCTGGGTATTCAATGGCTCGTTCATTGCCGGTTCTGGGTTGTCTCCCTTCTTGTTCCAGTAAATTTCAACTGCTTTACCTTTTTGCAGAAGGAGTTGGTCCCGACCTTGAGAGTCTGTCAGCCAGCTTCGCAAGTGGCCCCGTTCTTGATAAGGCTTCAGTTCTGGTTCTGTGTATTCGGTTGCTACCGCACCAGCGAAACCGAATCGTTCTACGTCACTCAGTTTGTTGACAAGAAGTGTGTGATTTCGATCTAGCTTTTTGTAATTGTTGTCTTGTACGGCCTTTGCGGCTTGTTCTGCGGTTTCATACTCGATGAAAATGAAGCCTTTTGTCTTGCCGTCATCGCCTACTGGCATATAGAATCCGTCTTCTTTGATGCTTCCTGCTTCCTTGAAGAGCTTTTTCATGACCTTTGTAAGGACTGGAGCTTTTGCTTCAGGAACCACTGGAGCCCCATCGACAAGAATGAAAGTTTCCATTCCATCGTCGGGGTTGGTTTCGTATCTCTGTTCGAGATCTGAGAAATCTATGTCCTCTTCGTTGAACACTGGCATGATTATTTTTGTTAGTGTGTGAGAAGGAAGTGGTTTTTTTTTTTTTTTGTCGTGTCTTGAAATTTTTCCCACCTGCCTCGCCAAAGGGAATCGGGCAGCTTTTTTTTTTGAGAGGTGGTCAAGCTTCTTTGGGACGTAACTTACGCACTAGGGCGTTTCCGGGAGTAATTCTGAGACCGCAGAATTACCTAGTGGTAATCGCATAATTAAGCAGATGGGCGACGTATATTGACTGATATAGTTCGAACGGGGCAGTCAATATAAGTTAGAGAACCAATTGGAAATAGAATTCTAATGCTTGTGAAATAGCTGGAAGGCTTTCTATGGGGTTATTTCGCTGATATATACCCGATGCAATATGGTAAAACTAAGCCGCATTTCGGTTTGATAGATCATCATACCAGCACATCGGAAACAGTATATTGAAACCAGGATATACGCATTAAAAAACAAATCAAGTAATTTGAATAAGAGCCCATGACTGAGAGCAAGATTATTTTCTGGTTTCGGCAGCGCATCATATTATATAGTCAAATTGTCAAATTCTAAAATTAACAGTTTTGTCGCATAGTATGTTGAGTTATAAAAACGGTCAGGTTGAATCTATAGTTTCATATATAAAACCAACCCAGATAACTCCAAAGGCTCACCTTGTGGCTTAACCCAGCCTTTTATATTTCTTGGAGAACTATTTAGAGAACTCCACCGCATATCAATGTAAAGCCGCACACCAAAACCAGATCATAAGACATAATTCTCTTCATTCTGTTAAACAAAAAGCTTAGTAACTCTCGAACATACTACGTTAATTATGATCAATTCCACCCTGGTCCAGGACACTAAGGGCAGACCATATACACCACTTCACGTTAGTAGTTGATAGTAAGTTCTACGACTCCAAGAATAAAGGTATTCCTAACGCTATATGCGCAATGAATATATTAAATTCTTCAACTATAAATCCAGAGGGCGTTTATCCTATCTCGGCTCACTTCCTATATAGGACATATCACTCCTATTCCTGCACGCACGCACCATCAAACTCCACTTCTTGGTGTCTCAGCTTCAGAAACAGTAATTACTTTTCCCCCTCTCCTCGGATATCCAGGTTCATGCTCCTAAGCACCTACCGCAGTTATCGAGAACCCACAGTAAGTAATATTTCAAAGCGACCACGAGAAGAAACCCTTAAACAATCCAATTTGCTTGCTGGTAATTTTAGAAAGAAAATCCCCGGCCATTCAGAGCTTATATTCGTATCGCGGTGACGTAGTTGGTGCGTGGACACGTAGCAGGTGTAAGCGGCACCAGATGTCTCGCAGCTCCCTAGAAAAAAATTAAAGCAGCTTCTTCGGTTAGCGCAGTAAAATTTCCAAGCATTAAACCCGCGTTGGACACGGCGATTCTCTAGCGGCAGACTTTTTTCCCTTATAACTCCTACTTCTCCATTTCTCACTTTTTGCTAATACTGTTATCATATTATCATATATATACATATAAAAAGCTTGTTTGTGTATATATATTCAAGACTTTCAATACTGGACAGGTACTCACTAGAGAATAAAACAAGAAAGAGAAACGCGAAGATCCTAATCTACCGGAAGACGTTATCTATGATTGGCCAGTAGCCTCTGTAACTCTTCTTTTCTTCTTTCTCATTAAGCACAGACAGCTTTCTCTTTTATATATAATATAGACTTGGTACCAGCGAATAAAGGACCGTATTGATCACCAAAGATCAGTTACCACCGGGCAGAGTCACAAAATTAATAAAAACGAGACGAAGTATCCGCTCCTTTCCCGATTATACCGCGTAAAATGGTGAAAAATACTACCGAATATAAACCGGTTGGAGATGAAGGAGAAACGGTGTTCGACTCGAGATTCCACGAAAACGAAGAAGATGACGATTTCGATATCGAAGATTCCGCTGCTACAACAGCTTTTGTTGGGAATAACTCGTTAGATGTCCATCGTCGAACATCGCATCATCAACTTCGACCATCTACAGCAGATGAGAAACAAGCAGCAAAAAAGAAGCGTTATGTATAGTAAGTTGTATACCTATTTGTCTTACGATATATTGAGACTAACTAAATGATCAAAACAACAGCGCCGGCATTGCATTAATCATTGCACTCTCAGCATTTGTGCTACAGACAGAAACCGCCGGTTATCTAGCAAATACTCTAAGATATCGAAAGCCTATTTTCATGCTCTATTTGACTCATTCATCATGGTCATTCATGTGGGTCTTCCAGATATTCTTCCTGAGATTCAGAAAACTCCGGACGCCTTTCAAAACCTTTTTGCGACGACACCTAGAGTCGCAGTACCAAACGGCATCGATCGTTGTCAGTACTCAAGCAAAGGATCCAAATCAGAGTCCTATCAAGTATATTATCAAAGTCTCACTTCTTTTATGTGTCGCATTGAATATCGCTGGTAGCTCATGGTATTTAGCAGTGAATTGGACTACCCCAGACGATCTAACTGCTATTTACAACTGTTCAGCTTTCTTTGCTTATGCATTTTCAGTACCAATTCTCAAGGAACCCTTCAGATACGATAAGGGGTTTGCCGTGCTACTATCCATCATTGGCGTGATTGTTGTAGCCTATTCCGGATCTTCCAATAGGGCTACTGCTGAAGAGTATCCATATCGAGCAGCTGGTAATATTGTTATCGGTATTGGCGCAGTACTTTATGGGCTCTACGAAGTTATTTATAAGAAGATGGCCAGTCCACCAGCCAGTGTACCAGCTAAGAAACAGGCTGCTTTTGCCAATGTTGTTGGATCAACTATTGGCATGTGTACTTTTAGTATTCTTTGGATTGCTTTGCCTATTCTCCATTTTACTGGAGGTGAAACGTTCCAACTACCAAGCCTTAAAGAAGCATTTGTGTTATTTGCATCCCTCGTGGGGAATGTTTTGTTCTCAGGCTCATTTTTAATTTTGGTCTCACTTACCTCTCCTGTCTTATCCTCTGTGGCTGCTTTATTGACTACTTTCTTGGTACCGTTGGTTGATTGGTTGATCTTTGGAACTGAGATTAGTCAAGGTGATATCTTCGGTGGTCTTTTGATTATTGGAGCCTTTGTCCTGTTATCTTATGCCTCCTGGAAAGAGCTTCAAGAAGAAGAAGAGGACGATGATGAGTCTTCAGATGATGGAGAAATGAATCACCACAACGCTTAATCTGGAGAGTATGGTGATTGGTAAAAGATAGCAATAGCATAAAGAAGAATGAATGATCAGAGATTTGGAAAACTCGATACCAAATACAAAGAAAAAAAAAATTAAAATAAAAAAAAAGTAGAAATTAATTGTAAATTATTCGTCTATATATACATATATTATTGGTTATATAGAAAATGCTTGTTATCTGGCTTTCCCTTATTAGGACACTCATAATGAATAATAGTTCGTCTACTCCTTAAAACACTTCACACCTGATGTTATGAAGTATAACCAGAAAAAATGCTATGCGATATTATAGAATCAATTTCTCGACGGTATACATTGGAACTCGTCTAGTGATACTATGCGCATTTCGGATAGCCTGCTTCCTTCGCTCATTCTTGTCTGATCCAGGATCAACAGGCTTCGCGGGTGTACCAAGAGCCAGCATCGTCTGATTAAACCGCTGCTCTTCAGTAATAACCTCAGGTCCCTCTCGCTTTTGAGTGTTTCTTTCTTGCTTCTTACTCAGTCGCTTCAGCTCTCGCTTCGACAAACTGCTCACAGTAGTGGCATCATTTTCAGACAACTTTCTGAGGCCCTCATCAATCAAAGTCAGAGCTTCATTGGCACTCTCCAAAGATAAAACCTCAGAATCAATGCTGCTAGAAAGATCAGTTACAACAGTATTATCCCATGCAAATAAACCACCAGCATCTAAAAATATAGAGATCAACGTCCAACCTATGTTCAGCTTTATCAGTCGCTTTACACAAGAGACCACCTGGTCTAGACTGTCGTATTGATACTTAATGGCATTCAATATCGTCTCTTGGCCATATTCCTCGGTAATGCGACTTACGGTGTCTCGGAATATCTCGTCATCGGCTGTGGTGGCCAAAACTTGCACAAGCTCACCACAGTCCAGAGTTGGGGCTGTGACAATAGCCTGACGTTGCAACCTAGGGTGTGATCTGAGTCTAGATAACAGATTATCAAAGTCTGTTGACGGGAATAACGGATGTGTGAGCAAGTAAATTAGGCTGCCCTCTGGAACAAATTCCAAGAGCTTGCCCTCACCACCTAACAGCATGGCAGCAATTTCGCTTATGAAATCGTGGTCTACAGGTCGATCAGTCTCACTGTCAAAAACAAGTGTGTCATCGACTTCTGCTTCAGTATCAATATCATCCCAGAGCTGACCCTTCAAGTATCCAACAAATTTGTTATCGAATGCCCTAGTATTTTTCTCAGTTTTGTATTGTTCTAACTCTGAAAGCCTTTCCCCAAGCAGATTTCTGGAGGTTGTATAAATATCCTTTAGCACTTGATTGTATTCGTCCAGTTCGTAATGCTTCTTGATGATCACATCTGACATAGAGAATCTATTATCATTGTATTGATCTTGATCAATTCCCATCCCGAGAGATTCAAGTAATGAACCCTTGCCGATCTCGATTGAAACTCCCACAACAGACGCATTTTTCGAACTGTAAAGTGTGGCAATTGCTGTGCTAGTCTCGATGTGATATGCCAATTGGCCCAATACTGAGCCTTCCTCCGCTGAACCTTCTTCGTTTAGCACGTTCATCTTGGATAGTACAGAGCCAAAGTTAGTATTGAACAGACAGAGCTCGTTGCCATTTACAAGTAGAACCGAATCATTTCCCAATGCAATAATTTCTTGTTTTTTAGTAGCGTCGTATAATTCTGATAAATTGAAAGTGTTTTGTAGACTACAGTCATTGATGGAATAAACCTGAAGCTGTTCATCAGAATAGCAATACAAAGAACCATCTCTGTATGCAAATTTGCCATGGTTGTTGTATTCCAAATCTGATTTGACGATCTCAGACATATCTTTCCCATCAAGACCCAGTACTCTGACGACCCACTTCTTTTCGGACTCAGTCACCACTACTACAGCCCCATCTTTTGGGTCTTCTAGTTCGATGAACTCTGCATAGATGACCTTGGACGTGGATTTAGACTTGGAGGAGGAGGAGGCAGATGACTCCCACTGCTCATTCTGCATGTCTTTATAGCAATTTACGTTCCCATTTTCGCAAACTGTATATAGAAACTCGTCATTCTCTGAACTATGTAGTGCAGCTACTTTGTCTTTCACACTCAACTTTTTCTGAGAAGACAAATCTTCATCACCAGTGTTCACTCGAACTACTGTGTACTTTTTCCGCTCAACAGTGCCGAAGTATATGTTTTCACTGGATCCATGGATAGCGCTGATCTTCGTGGTTGGGGAGATAGAATGAGACCAGATCAACTGCGGCGATGGCTGGAGGGTATATGAGACCACAGATGATCCTGAGATACCCAGCTGTACTTGAGAACCTTTGCAAGCTGCTGGAAGTGGCTCTGACCGACTGAAGTATCCCTGAGGTAAATCCAAAATATGGAATGGGCTTGTTAGGGACGGCATCGCTAGTCTATATCGTGCTATACCAAGTTCTTTCGAGAGAGAGAGAGAAAGAAAGAAAAAAAAAATCTTGAATTTTTTTCCGGTGTGAAAAAAATAATTTCTCGCTATGTCGAGAGTTACCCGCACGTGCGGCTGTAGCAATTTTTTCGGGGTTAAAATATAAGCTGCGAGAAAGCAGTTTATCGATGGAACGTGAATACTGAAATATCTTTGGCAGTTTATCTAAGTCGCAAGTCATTCAAAAAAAAAAAAAAAAAAAAAAAAAAAGGAATATTTTAATATGGAACCAGCTCAGTCTTCGTAACACGGAAGTATCGTTACGAAAAGGCTCGGCAGCAGCCGCATTCCAAAAATTTCCCAACCGATGCCCCATTAGACAAAATGATCTATACAGATCAGACTCCGACCCCAACTTGAAACTTAGCCATGTTCAAATCTGCCACCAGAACGCTCCTTAGGAGTAACCTGCACAAAAATGGCAAGTTATTCGGATTGAGATTCCCCCAGAATTACCAACGGGTGGTTTCACGTACAATATTTATGCGTGGGCCGTTCGAAGTGTACAATGTCAAACCCACACTTACTAGAAGAGTACTAAACCTCATCCCCGCACCCATCAAAGCATTTGGGGTTATAGCAGGCTCGGCTGCAGTTGTATTTTTCATTGCGACACCGCTTATTATTATCGCCGGACCACCAATTGCTCTGTGTCTATGGTGGTATGGAAGAAGATGGAGAAGGCTTCAGAGTGACCTATACAGACAACGGTGGAACAATATGGGCACCTATCATCTAGCATTCCAAGAGGACCCAGATATTGGAGGCAGAAGACTTCCTCCGATAGCTCGAAGTCGAATTATCAAAGCACTAGAGAATAATGAACAAGGCATCGCAGCTCAGCTGGGCTACTCCGCTGATCAGGACTTGCCGCAGTTCAAATTCACTTCTGTAGAAAGCATACATCAGGATTTCAAGGGTTCATCTCAGGGATTTCAAGAAGAAATGGAAGTTTGCTCCTATGGACTACTCCAATCGGGTAGCAATTACACTCGTCAAGAGAGAGTTGCAAATATCGTTTTAGTAAGCCAAAGAAATACGACGAGACGCCGAAGCGGCACAACCACGATGATGGATAATGACAGTATCGGAGGCCAAGATTCCAAGACAAAAATGAGAATTGAATTGACCACCATCGGATATAATTCACAAACCTACGTTCTTAATAGTGGAGGGGATTCAGAAGAAGATGTTATCATCGAGGTCAAAGGGCGATGATTACTATTCTAAGAGCTGTTCTGAGCCTGGGGATTTTGAGTGCGTTCTATCGGCATACATTAAGGTAAAATTTGCTGCTATGTAATACTTGTGTCTGTTTCCTACTGTTCTATTCCAATTACCTCAGTCATTCTATTCACTAACCATATACTGTACATACGTTTATATATAACACTCACGCATAACGAACTAAACAGCGCCTCGTCACGCGCGAACACTCCCAAAAAAGAGACTCCCCCAGAAGCGCCTAAAAAAACAAAAAATCCAGACAACACACACTAAACACCTCTCTTAACCTACACTTTTTTTTTAGTATATACTTTATTTTATTTTATGAATTAAGCAATGGCTGAACAACCAATTGGTATGATAATAGATACATATTTACTATTCATATACTAACTAGTTGTAGTTCTCGACCAAGGTACTGGTTTCGTCAAAATCGGTCGTGGTGGAACTAACTTCCCCGACCACACATTCCCCTCCATCGTGGGTCGACCCATTCTTCGTGCAGAAGAACGGTCTGGCACAGAGGAAATCAAAGATATTATGTGTGGAGATGAGGCTAGTGCGGCAAGAAACTTTTTGCAAGTGTCATATCCTATGGAAAATGGTATTATCCGGAATTGGGAAGACATGGGCCACTTGTGGGATTATTCCTTCTATGAACGAATGAAGATTGACACTCGGGGCCAAAAAGTGCTTCTGACTGAGCCTCCTCTGAATCCAGTCAAGAATAGAGAGCACATGGTTAGTACCATGTTTGAAAAATACGGATTTGGTGGTGTTTACGTCGCAATCCAGGCTGTTCTGGCCCTATATGCTCAAGGTTTGTCATCTGGTGTCGTAGTGGATTCTGGTGACGGTGTTACACATATTGTCCCAGTCTATGAATCAGTAGTCCTGAACCATTTGACCAGAAGATTGGACGTGGCCGGAAGGGACGTCACCAAGCAGATGATTAATCTCTTGCTGAGACGAGGATATGCATTCAATAGAACTGCTGATTTCGAAACCATTAGACAAATCAAAGAAAAGTTCTGCTATGTCAGTTACGATTTGGATTATGACACAATGCTGGCTAACGAGACTACGACGCTTATGGAAACCTACGAACTTCCAGATGGAAGAACCATCAAGCTTGGACCTGAACGATTCCAGGCCCCAGAGTGTTTGTTCCAACCGCATTTGGTTGATTGTGAGCAACCAGGTATTGGTGAGTTCTTGTTTGAGACTATCCAGCAGGCTGATGTTGATGTGAGATCTTCGCTTTATAAGGCGATTGTATTATCTGGTGGTTCGTCCATGTACCCTGGTCTACCTTCACGGTTAGAAAAGGAATTAAAACAATTGTGGTTCACACGGATTTTGAAAAACGATCCGGAACGTCTATCTAAATTCAAGGTAAGAATTGAAGACCCACCAAGACGAAGACACATGGTGTTTTTGGGTGGTGCTGTTTTGGCAAATATCATGCATGATAAGGAACAACTGTGGATCACAAAGGCTGAATGGGAAGAGCAGGGCGCTAGAGCATTAGACAAACTTGGGCCACGTTAAATATATATATTTATATATACAGATCCAGCTATTCTATCTTTTGTAGTAAAACCTTATCTCATTCTTATTTTTTAGTTAGTGATGTCTGTAGTTAGGACCTACAATCACGACCATTAGTACACCTCATGATTATTCAAATTTTTCTTTTTTTTTTTTTTTTTTTCAAAAATCTTTATCATTTCTAGTTTAATATAACTATGAAACAAAATGCTATGCAAAAAATAATAGAACTATATAAACAGGAACATATACAACCTCACAAGAACGACATCAACTAATTAGTTGGTCCATATAGGTAACATAGTCATAACCTTCTCCTGACTTATCTTTAGGCATAGACTCCTTCAATTGATCAATCATACTATCAGGTACCAATGAGTTCTGAAGATCCAACTCCGTCACGTAAGATTTACCATTAGCAATCTCTGAAAATGACTGGAATACCTGCTCTGCAGTTTGCTGGTCCTCAGTAACCTCCACCATAAAGTTGATGAACTGCTCAAAGGTAACAAAGTTCTCTCCATTGCTGGCAACCTGGAAAACTTCATGCATTTCTTCTTCCGAGTAGACCAGACCCAGAGAAGCCAGGGCACCTGAAAACTCACTTTCAGCTAGTTGATTGCGCTGTGTCTTGTCAAAGTACCTGAATACTGATTCGAATTCTTCCAGTTGGATTGGAGTCAAGTTGTTCATGCTTCGTGCGACAATTTGGTTTTCGATGAACGAGAGTTTCTTTACCACAGATTGTTTTGCTAGTCCAAGCTCGTATTCCAATTCTTCGTAAGAATATACAGTATGATCATTCTCTTCAACATTTGCCTCGATGCACTTCTCGTGAAGCTTTTTTAGTTCTTTTAGAACTTCGCTGAGAGGTTTCAACTGTTCGCTCAACCGAGTAATTCCTTCTAATTGTTTCTCCAATTCACCCTCCAAGTTACTGATTTGAAGTGAAACTGTATTGAGGCATAATGCAAATTCATTCGCGGTATCTGCAAAGTTCTTTCTTAGACTCTCTTTGATATCACGCATGGCATTGTTTATTTGTTTAGATCTTTTGGCTTCTGCAGCTACCAAGTGCTTCCATGCGATATCCAAATCTGGCAAATTGAGTCCCTGCGGTGGATCATATTCTTTCAAGGAATAGGTTGCCAATTTGGTACGAATATTGCCCAGCAAAGAGGCCAGCTCTGATTTTTCTGTGATCCATTCCCGTTTTGTAGTGTTCTTATAATTGACAAAGTTTGAGCTTTGAACCTTAACATCGTTGTAGGTGCCATTAAATTCCGACTCGGACCACTCTTTTTGAACTTGAGAGATGCGTCCAAGTAGCTTTTTCATACGGGATTCAAAGCCATGTTGCATAGTCAGTGCAGAACCAGTGACCTCAGCAAACTTTTCAATTCTCCTACCGGCAGTCTCGATTTTGTCCATCGCGGAGAAGGTGTGAAACCAATATGCCACATAGGTCATGATTGATCTCTCGTCCGGTTTTTTTACATCACACACATCCTCCACATCAAGCAATTGTGGGATACCCACTTGTTCTGCTGCGATATCAAATGCCAGGGCGGTATTGCCCTTATGGTCATTAGGATCTAGAGCATCGAAATCCAGCAGATCGGGACGATGCCTATCGATCAGGGCACAGAACGCTAGCCCATCGGTCCAGCTGGAGGAGAAATCTCGAATCTCGATCCCGTAGTCAGCCGTTTTCCGTTGGCACCACAATAGGAGGCCCTCCTTTGCGGAGAGACCTTCTTCGTTGATCTCTGAGATGGTGAACCTTAATACTAAGATCCACAGCAATCCAAGGATCAATTTCAGATTGCCATCTACAATGTCTTCAGCTCCGATATTATGCAATGAAATCCCTCGATGTTTAATAAAATTGAGAGCTGTATTTACATTTTCAGCCATTTGTACTCTTAGTCTTGGATTTGAGTAGTATCTTCCCAAGGATTCGTTGCCGATAATTTCCAGTAGTTGGATTAGGCGTACACCATTAGCGAAGTCGATAGTGAGGTCGTTTAAAGGTTCAATTTCACCTCGCTCTAAGTAGGTATTTGCCCATCGCAAGAAAGCTTTGTGTTGCGTTGCCACCCAAGCTGGGATTGAGATTGATCCTGAGCTTTTCATGTGGGTTAAAGTAGAGACTGAGGTCATGGTCTTATTCCTCTGGTATATGAACTTGGGGGTATTATTGAGTTTGAGGGTAAGTAGAAAATGAAGAAACAGGAGGTATTGTTACAAGGAGGTCCAGAATACAAAACTGTAGTAATAGAGAAACTATACTATACTTATTATTGTTAAACCTTTTGCAAGAAAAAAAAATAAAAAGTGTTCTTCTTTTCTTTGGAATCAGATTCACCGGACAATCCCCAGAAATATCGTTATCAAAAGAAATAGCTGAATTTTGCTCTTCGAAAATGTAGGCCCTCTTGAGAGTAAATAAACTAATATATATGCTCGATGTCTTTTACCAGGAGTCAATGATGAAACAGGAATAGCTAGTCGTTTCGAAGCTGTACTAGAAACCTAAGCGGGGACCGGATTTTTTTTTTGGATCAAATCAATAAACAAAAAGTTTGCGCACCGTTATAAATGAAAAAGTACTACCACTGTGAGATGTTCGCGCACGCTGAGGTAGGCATTAAAGCGCGTGCGTGTCGGCGTGTTTTAAACGAATTTTCCTACACTTTTTCCAAAAGGTGCAAGAACTCTGATAAAACACTAAAGAATATGGATACCAAGGAACCATTAACTTCAACTGTGAGACCAAGTAAGACATTAACGTAATATAGATAGCTCTGTTTATATTTGTATATTCTAATCGAATGATATTATAGATACAATGGCTATTATCACTGTTCGGGTGATCAAGTCATTCCCTTATCGGACCGTCAAGAACCATGTGTTTAAAGATCTGGATCTGACGGCGACAACCGTGGGTCAGCTACTCGACAAGGTCAAAGAGGGTATGTTTTGTGGATATTCCTACCATGTCTAACGAGAATAAAAAATTAGTGGTCACTGAGAATAGTGGATTCCGAGCGTACAGAAATGTCACATTCGATACGATCAAGATTTATACGAAAGCTCATGGAGCGAAGACGATGAATCTGGTTATCAATATGGACCATGATGATGATTGGATATTGGAGCACGATAGGACACTGTCAGAGTGTGGAATTGGTATGTGAGACAAAAACGAGAAGGGATTAGCTGGCTAACACAATACACTTGGTAGAAAACGAGACTGAAGTTTCGGCGTTTAATCGAGAGGCTTACGAGGAGTACAAAAAAGCACCAGAGGAGAAGTGGTAAAAACCAGAAAGAAGCGAGAAATAGAGAAGAGACCAGTCTTATACATGGGACTCATATCCTTACCGCCCACACATTAATAAATCAAAATCTCATGCGTCTTTGCCAAAAACTCAGATAACACCGTAAAACCCATCCCTACTGTTAAATTCAGGCAGCAGAAATCCAGATTGTTCATCCTTCGCTGGTCCAAAATCGATCTGCTAGCACATCTCCTATAGACATCAGCTGCAGCCCACACTTTCTCTGTGTCGTAGCGCCACACATTGTGATCATCAAATCGGAGATTGAGCTTGAGCACCTTGTCCCATTCATCCAATGCTGAGCTAGTCAGTGGGACAGGGAGTGGTGGCTGGGTTCTTTCAGTCTCCTCTAGAAAGATCATCCGCAACTCCTCAGTCATTTGGCTCTTTGGAACTGCACTTTTGTATCCATTTTTCAATTGCAATTTGAGTAATTTGGTTATATTCGCCATGCTCTCATTATTATTTAGTTGTGCTACCACCCTTTGAAGCTCTGAGACGTCTCTTTGAAATTCTTTCAATACGTTCCAGAACTCGTTGGAATCTCTGCCTTTTTTATTCCAGACGTTAGGGTGATTATATATGCATTGTAGAAGCAGTTTCGGGTTTGAGGAGTTGGAATATCTTGCCAGCTCCCCAGAACGTTTGGCAGCTGCTTCGATAGCTGCTTCAAAGGAGCTTGAGCTTTTGTGGTGAGTGTGTAGTTTCATGCAGGGATTTAGATGTGACTATTATAGGGGAAGAGCCTTTAAAGTAATATTAAATAAGAAGACGAAGAACAATATGGGGGATTACTACACTATATATAGACAGAGATAGAGAGATGGGGAATCGTTACCCCGGTCCTGCCACCATCTTACGAGAACCTCAAACCACCTACCAATCCAGTAAGGATCTCTACATTTATTCCAGGGATAGCTCTCGTAAAAAAAACCAAACCCGAGACCCTTGTTATAAGTGCTGTTCCAAATCATACTAAATTAAACCATACAGCATTATAGGATACGGTAATTCTGGGTTATGCAGTGGAGAAGAGCTTCACGTGTCCAACCTGCATGGGATTTAATATGAGGGCAATATCGAGCCGCACAGCAGCCTCCGGGCAAAAGAAAAAGGATCTACCGATAGTTCGCTGGAAGTCGCTTCATCTGCTGTTATCAATGCTTCAATTATTGTTTGTATATATATAATTATGATGATAAAAAAAAAAAAAAGAAAAAAAAATAGGAATATGCAAATGTCGTTAAATATTTAATGCCTGGATCTTCCTCCATACATCATCAGCTAAAATCCCCAATTCCTTACCAGAAACCGGTTCACTCCTGTCAACCCCATACTGGACCGCATGTTCCAGCAAACTCTTTATGAACCGTTTGTCCACGGATTGAGGATTCAAAAATGGCCCAGAAAGTGCCTCATCAATAGTAAGCCGGCTATTTGGGTCCCGTGCAAGACATCCTTGCATACACTCAATAGCCTCTCTGCTGACTTTTACTTGTCCAGTTCCATACTTTGGATATTGGATCTGCACTTTAGGATTCATTATCGCTAGCATTCTTTGTGGTCCTGAATAGCTAGCATAAGGTGGTTTACCATAAATCATCTGATAGATGATGCATCCACAACTCCACACATCCGATGGCCTCCCTACTTTGAACTTTGCCGAGGATCCATTGCTATTGTTGTCGATATGATCATCATCATCGCTATTACTGCTATTATTAATGTTATTGGAGTCTAACAGGGCCTCAGGGGCCATATAGTTCGGCGTACCAATTTGGGTATCTCTGTGAATATTTGCAGTATAATCTGGCACAACGTTGGCAATGCCAAAGTCAATAATTTTCAGCATGCCTTTCACAAGCAAGAAATTTGCCGGCTTTAGGTCTGAATGCACAATCCCATGCTTGTGGACCGCTTGCACACACTTGAGCATCTCTACAGCATAGTATCGTACAAATGAAATGTCTAATGGCTGGTTTAGGCGTGCTGATAACACATGGGCTAAGTCAATTTCGCCGCATTCCATTACCAAATAAACACTGGATTCGAGCATCTCATGGTCTATTAATTTGACGACTCGGTCTTCGTCACGCAGTTTATTCAGCAAGTTGATTTCTCCTTTGAATCCATTGATAATATCAATGTCGACATCGTCAAATACAACTTTCTTCACAGCAAAGGTTTTGCTATTGCTAGCTTGCACTTTGTAGACCTTCGACGAGCCGCCTTTACCGATGATCTCTAATCTTTGATAATGTCTCCCGTTCACTGTCACTATATTCCGTCTTTTAGAATTATTGTTGTCGAAACTTGATGCTGGTGCCTGAATCTGTATTTGTGATGCTGTTGGTTTTGAGTCTGGAACTCTCAATTGTTCCATTTTTGGAGGGGGCTCTTTAACTGGTGTTGACACATTAGTGGAGATCGACGATAACGGAGGTCGTGGTGATGATTCGTATTCAGTAGCTTTGGTGCTCATGGATCGTTGTTGCAAAGAAGAATGACTTGACGATCCCGAGCCGGAACTAGATCCAGAACCCGAGCCATAGTCATCGAATACAATCTCCTGAGGTTCGCTAGCGAACCTAATCTTGTTGAGCTTGCTTTCGGGTGTTTTATTGTCTGACTTGTCTTCTTTTTCATCTCGTACAGTACGTTTAGGAGGCCCAAGGTTGAGTCCCTTGCCGAATCTTTTCACACGTGAGCTTCTTGCCGTGGATTCGCAGGCCTTATTGGTAGTCGAATTGGCTCGGTTGATTGCTGGTGTACAGAGGTTTCGATCAGCAAACCGAGTATTCGGCGATGAAGAAGACAGTGAGGTATTGGATGAGGTGGTACTAGTCCACAGCCCTGTTTTTGTGTGTGGGCTCTCTGGAGAAGTAGAAAGTTGGTGTATGTTTTTGTTGGTCCCATCTCGGGGTACATAAGTGTCATTGAACACTGTTTGATAATTGCTGTTACTGTTGTTGTTGGTATGGCTCTGATCCACGTCACGGCCAAGGCCTCTTGTTGCACCTGACGAGCTCGCTGATATGGGACTTTTGGAATAGATGCATGTCGTGGCATCATCTTTAAATTCGTCCTCATCTTGAATAGAGACTCTTTTTCGTACTACGGCTGCAGCTTTTGCTCGTTGGGCTTGTAGATGGGCCTGAGCCTGAGCTGCTGCTTCACTATCAGACAGTAGTTCTTTTGCATATTGACTCAAAACGGGAGGATGAAAACTGCCATCAGATGAAGAGACGGTGTCATCTGTGTCTGCATCGTTAATGTTTCCATTCTGACCAAGGTTCATGCTTATATCCATGGATTCCCCAGGAGGAACAACGTATGTCAAACTTGACATCTAGGCTTATATATAAAATACAAAGGCTCAAAAAGACTTGTAGTCAAGAAAAAAAAAAGAGGCTATAATTGGTATTAGAAGTGAAGAAGAAAGTATATAAAATATGTCGGGGTTAGAAAAATAGTAGAATATCGGCTCGGTGTGTGCGGCCCCTTTTTTAAGTGGATGTTTTGACTAGTGAATTGTTTAGGTCTTTCCTCATTGAGAAGTGATCTACATTCCATCTAGTTTTTTTCTCCAGACCGACCAAGCCGCATCTTGGATATGTGAGCACACAATACCGGTTAAGTCTTAGATTCTGGTTTAATGCAACAGCATTACTTGGTTCGTAAAATTCTTTTCTTTAACTGGTAAAAGCTGCTAGCATCGCGCTTTTTCTTTCTTTTTTTTTTTAAAAAAAAAAAATTCTTCTTCAGTGGTATGGAAGATTGATCACATCTAACACTCGTATCGAGCTTTTACCAGCGACCTGTGTATTTGAAGACACAGATACTTTAACTTATGTTCTGCACTTATATACATCAACATGACTGAACTGATCATTTTGGCTTATATCTGCTTGAAGACTTTTTGTCACTTCACAGCCTCTTATTCCAAAGAGGGACCATCCAACGGAGCGGCTCTTCAATTTACATCACTTCAGCAACCTGAGGATCCTTGCACGGTACCAAATATAGGAATGAGCCGCATCGGATCTCCACCTTTACTCCTCTAAGCTAATTATTCTTCAAGCAGATATTAGAGCTTGGCTCACTGTAACCCGCTAAGACACATCATTCAACAGTTAGGTATCGGTCCTATGATAGCAGTCTGCTGACTCAGAACACGGTTGCTGAGACAAAGATCCGACAAATTGTGTGGTTATTATTTTCTAATTTTAAACTCCCTCACATGCAAACCATGTAAGCCAACGTAAAAGTGGCCGAAATTCTGTACAGCTGTGATAATACTAAGGGGGTTTACAAGATAGGCTGTACAGCAGCAGGAATATTAAAGGGTGAACCATGTCCAAAGTGGTATTCAAACTGGGTATATGATGGGGCAGAGAGAACACAAGTTGAGTATACCCCCACCTCATTCTGTGCATGAAATACAAGTGAGCTCATGTAGATCTAAAAAGTCGCTGCTGAAACAGATGTATACACATACATAAAAATAATTGTACTAACCAAACCCCCAGTAACAGATCATGCTCATTCTTCCATATTTTTCCATATTTAACCACAATACTACCAAAAAGATCCGGTTCCATATTTCCTTTCCTTCTTTGCTTCTTTGAGAACAGAATAAGAAAGAGTCTACATCAACATTAACTGCGCAATAACATAAGATATTAAAATAACATGGCTGCATTAAGAAGTCGGATGTATCGAATTGTCAGGGAAGACTTGAACATCTCAAAACCCAAGAAAGACCACGACAGCGGAGAAGAATCAAATGGCAAAAAGAAAGAGCAAACTCCAGTGTCAGAATCAGCCACACCAGTAGAAGCTTCCAAACCGTCTCTTCTTGAAGATCCTAGTCCTGATATTAAAGAACAGGGTTCCTCAACTGATAAGAAGCACCTACAATGACGCATGTAGGCAATAGTTTACCACAGACCATGCCAGAATAAACAACATGGAAGACTCCATATTTTTATCCAACTTCTATAGCATACTCTTTTGTTTAACCTAAGTTTTTGAATAGTTTTATCAAGTATCAGATGTTTGTTATGTGTTTAGGCATTCAACGTTTGACCAGAAGATCGACATACATCGAAGCATTGACCTCATCGTTTAGCTCCTTTATTCTGCCTCTGATTTAATACAATATTCAAAACATGTTAAACATATATGAATAGGAGGAAAAAGTAAAGAAAAGATAACGAGGCTGTGTTGTATGCTAAAGGCCCTTGCTTCGTTAGACTTCCGGCATATGCAGTTTACCTCACCCCGTTTTGAGACTTCGTATATCAAATGTTCTATTGTATGCTGCTATATTTTTTATTATTAATAGATTAATTATTGTCTGTTGTTTGATGGACCATGTCACGTCTCTGTGGCGGTCCCTGAACTCATGGATCCTTTATTTCCATTATGATCATTATTATTGTTAATCCCATTAAAACCACCAACACTTCTGCCGCTATGGTCACTGCTCATAACATCCGGCAAACGAGACAGCATCAGTTCCAGATTTTTGAAACCAGACTCTATCGTATCCATTCTTCTCATTATCAATCTTGACATATTCTGTACCTCCTCAGAAACTGCACCTCCTCTACCAGACTTGAAGATCGTTTTACCTTCCTCGTCTATCAAATCATCGTCATCATCCTCAACATATTCATCATCGTCTTCATCTTCGTCATCTCCTTCCATCTCGTCATCTCTATCTTCATCAGCATCGTCATTGCCTTTAGCATAACCGGTTCTGATCTTGCGACGCCGCACCCGCCGCCGCACTGACGACGGCTGACTACTGCTAGTCTGACGCATCTGCCACAAATGCCTGTCAAGAACTGAGGCGGTAGAACGGGTCGGACTAAGTGACAGCATTCCACCAGCACCGTGTCTTAACAAAGACGAGGTCGTCGAGAACAGTCTGGTTCTATTAGGAAGGGGGGTATTACCCGATGCGACTTGATGTACAGTTGAGTCAGAGCCTCGTCGATCTCTTCTTCTATACCTGCCAGCTTTTGAAGAAGAGTGAAATAAGGCTGCGCCAGCGGAGGGGACTATGCTGTCGTTATCATAGTCATCGTCAAATTCAAACTCCTCCGATTCTACTTCATCATTCGTGATCAAATGATGATTCTCATCGAAGTGTTGTTCCGGGTCTGAGTTCACTTCAGAAGCAAATATCTGAGTTATAGAGTTTGGAGCTTTTCGAGTAGAATTTGTGCCGCTGTTGTAATTGTTATTATTATGCATAAAGCTGTTTGATGAATAGAAGGCACCACCATTGTGTGATCCAAATTCATCATCTAGGTAGATGTTGGGCCTTGACTTGAGGGTACCCTTGTAGGGTCTTTTGAACACTTCATCCAACAGATCATCATTTGAGACCTTAGGTCTAGGCGGTTTGTTATTCTTTGGTTCTTTTTTCTTCATTCGACGACTTTTACGAAGCTTTCTAGCAGGGGTAGTGATGGTGGTAGTGATATTTGAATCACCCTGTTCGGTAGCACCACCGCCACTACCCATACCAGCTCGTGTGGTATTGTTTGCACCAGTGTTAACCCCAGATCCGGAATTAGATCCAGCTGCAGGGCCACCAATATTAGACTTTTTCAATGCCTGCTTCCGGTGAGCCTCAGCTTCCTGAGCTCTTTTAGCCTTCAATCGAGTAATTCTCAGATGAAGCCTTTCATATACAAAAATTAGAAAGAGCATTGGTAAGTGGGTGATTTTAATAACCGTACGGTTCAGTACCAAGAAATTCCGCAATGGCATGACATAGAATAGTGGCCGAATCACCCACTCTAGAAGATTTAATGGAGGCGCATATGAAAACAGGCTCGAAGACTCTGACTTGATCATGGTAATGGTGTTTACCGCGAATAAATATTGATGCTCCTCGTGAGCGTTGGAAGTAATTGCCGTGAATGAGTTGGACAACACAGCAATTAAGATGGTGATGATCAAGAAGTGCGTTATAAATAGATAGAATACCAGAACAACTCGCCCCAGAACAGAGTAGTACTGCCAGGTATCCCACACTGTGGGAGTAAACCCAAAAAGAATCTTTAGCATGTCATATGCTACTTTATTTGCAGAAAATACATCTCGAGCAAATGCCATAGTGAAGGCTACCCAGAATCCGGATGAGAAAATGATGATTATGAGACAGGCTACCGCTAGATCGACACACATCTTTCTCACCGACACAACCATATAAGAAAAGACTTCGTACCCATCGAGGACGCTGAACAGCCGGGGGAATAGAAATATTGCAATAGTAGCCAGTAGATCATAGGCAATCCGAGTTAGATGAGCCTCATGAGATACTACAATATTAGACGCCAAAAGTGTGACTGCATAACTGCATAATAAGATGAGAATGATAAGATCAAACCAGTTCCACAGTGACATGACGTATAGTGTGAAACCAGCATCACTAAACCCAACAATTTCATCCAGGATAAATCCCAGACTCCACAGCCAAAATACCATCTCTATGGTAGAGAAGCTTTTGTTTTGCCGGTATAGTACCGTTACATATAGACACAATAGGCCACAGAACGATGCAAAATTCAGCCAGTGACGGTACCTGGGAACCCTTAGACGTGAGAGCTTAAACAAACTCGCGTCTTCATAGGCGTATCGCACACCTGGGCCCCGTCTACCATATCCAGCTGCTACCACTTGTTCTTCGTTGGCAAACCTGGCTCTATGAAGTTTATGCATGGATGATTGGAACATTACTGATCCGTTCCAAATCTCTTCCAAGATGTTTATTACGACTGGGTGGGCCAGAAATCTTTTTGCCTCTGCTTTGATTGCTAATTCCAGAGTGGATATTCGTTGCCATCTAGGTATCATTTGGTTTTCCGTATTACCATTGGCTAATGGATAGAAATCATAAGTCATTGCATTCATCAAATCATCTGAATCTGTATACTCTCTCAGTAGTTTTACAGCTACAATTTCACAGATCATTGCTCTAGTTGACATAACTCCGGACATTGCTGCGTTGAGAGTGGCTTCTTTACTGAACTGAAGCATATTAGCCATCAACGCGTATAATGTGCCAGGGGATAGGTCTTCTTTCAGAGCTGCTGCGATGGGTTTGATGAGAAACGAATGCACTTGAGGTGACTTCAGTTGTTCATATTTTAGACTAGTGTCCACCCTCGAAACCACCAGATCATATGTATCCAGCACTATGCTGTAAATGGGTATGGAGTCTAGCAGGGACGGGGTGAATAGCGGCAGTAGGGCCTGCTGTTCTTCATCGTCTTCGCGATCCATCTATTTGGTATAGAACCCTTCCTCTTTTTTCAAAAATAATATAAAGGTTTTAATAGAATGATATAAGCTAGTCTTTTTAAGAGATTCTAATATGATGCAACAAGAACTGAGCGTGCTTTCCTATAATTTTTTTTCTTTTCTTTTTTTTTTTTTCTTCCTACCTTTGTGTAATATTCGTGTTTTTTATTTGCCCATTCGATGATCGGAGTAAATAGTTGGGTTTCAAATTTTTTACGCGGAACTGCTTATCGCACCGTTTTCTGCTGCATATTTGATGTTTCAAACCCGCGTTCTTTTTTTTTTTTCTATTATATATATATTTATTTGAGCTGAACATCCTTTTGTACAGAAAAAAATTTATGCAAATGAAATTAGTTTATGTGATTCTCGAGTAGTTGGTTGATTATCCGTAAATCGCTCGTCTTCTTTGTGCTGAATCTGATCACTAAGAATGTTGTGATCGGGGAGGAAGGTTGTGGATCGTTACACTGTCTTTCGAAATCGCGATCAGGGATCTTTGTTGAGCTATGAAAATCTCAAAAATCTGATACCTTTTGTCCCTTACTGGTATGTCCTAGGTCGATTATGAGTATTGATATCATTTCTTTATCTATTGTCGACAAGGGGCTTTCGCTGAAATTGCGAGAATTTTTTCGTTTAGACACAAGTTTCACCTTGGAGCGACCATTTAGATTCTGAGACGTAAATAGCGTGGAGCCAAATCGTCCTCACATAAATAGTTCATTGAATCGAGGGTCTGAACCTTTTAGAGGGATGTAATTGGAAGAATTAATTCTACTACCTTATATTACCAATTTTAAGCCGCACGGTTGGACGCGTTTTCTACACGACGAAAAACTGAAATGTTTCACCGCGTCAAGAAGGCCCCAGGGAAGTAGTACCAGTGTAAGGGAATCATCTCATCGATCTCCAATACAGAGCTCGGTTAGATGTAATTGCCAGCCAGTCCAGTCGGACAACAAGTACATTGGCCAGCTAATTTCAGATACAAAAGTGATAAGAACAACTACTACCTTTTTCTACTTTCTATGAATATGTGCATAAATTGCTTTCAACTGTTACTTTATGTATTTCCCGTCCAACCATTTGTAGACAATCGACATGTCTTTGTTTTTGTACTCAGGATCACTGTAAACAGTATCATATATATCTGCTGCTTTCTCAGATATTGGGAGAGGGCAATCCACCAGTCTAGCGGCATCTAGAGCTAGGTTGAAATCCTTATTCATTAATGCCACTCCAAACCCACCATTGTAATCATTTGAGCTTGGGGTGTTAGGATCCACACCGGGAACGGGATTGTTAACCTCTGACGGCCAGCACTTTCCAGTAGAAATATTGACAACTTTACTGAACATGGACAGATCCAAATTCAACCGCTTTGCCAACTGGAATGCTTCCGCAGTTGCAATATTGTTCAAGGCGAGAAGGTAGTTGTTACAGAGTTTTACTGATATACCGCTTCCTGCTTCACCGCAAGAGAAAGCTCTCTTGCCCATCATATCTAGAGTGGACTGAAACGGGGTCAAATCTTTAGATCCCACCATGAAAGTTAAGGTGCCGTTCTTGGCTCCCAAAACGCCACCAGAGACTGGAGCATCGACATAGTTGCCGATTCTATTGTCTTTTAAGAGCTTTGCTGTTTCAATCGATGTTTTGACATCGATAGTTGACGAGTCGATGAAGATCTTTCCTGGCGATGTTGGATCATCGACTTTTAATTTAGAAATCTCATCATAGACTTTTTTAACATGTTTTCCCTCGGGCAGCATTGTTATAGTGATATCCTGTATTTTTTCAGTATCATTATTAGTTAGTATGAATATATGGTTTCCCAAAAGTGGATAAACTCGAGGAAATAATGTCAGAATAAGCTTACAGAATTCTGAGCGACATCTAGTGGAGTCTTAGACTTGAAAGTGGATTTGCCAGTAAACTCATCCATCGAGGAGGAATTTACATCGTAAATATAAAGACTATCCTCTGGTTTCATTTTTGACTCGATGTTTCGAGCCATGTTAAGACCCTATTATTGATAACAACAGTTAGCACTTTATTAGTTGTAACCTTAAAAAAAATGCTGAACTAACCATTCGACCCAGCCCAATGAATCCATAGTTCTTATTCAGAACTGAAGAAGACGCAAATCCACGCTTGAAGACCAACATAGTTTCCTGAAACCGACAGTAATTATTCAAGAGTATATGGAAACTGAAAAGAAGAGGCTACAGGTACTATATAAATACCAGATTTGATCCCCACTCACTCGGTCAAATGACGGGGTAGAGCCCCATCGACCAGTCCCCGCTTCAGAGCCGCCTCGCCCCGGATTTTTCAGCGGGCCAGGGAAAGCTGAAATGAGGTAATGTGTGTTTGGAAGATCACAGCGCACACCAGTCTTAATTGCAGAGCCCAACGCTTTTTTTATTTTTATTTTTCCCAACCGAAGGAAACCATAAATCCAGCTGGTTTAGTGGTTTAGTGTGGTCGTTTACCTATCTGTGGATATATACTTGTGTTTATATGCATATACCAAGCTTGGCTAAGGCTTTTTTTGTGATAGACGATTCTCTTTGCTGTGTCCAAAAGTTTTAGAAGTCACTCGACTTTTTTTTTTTTGTTTCTTCTCTTTCCAATCAGGAGTGTAAGGACATGATGGAATCAAAGGTTACAGCAACCACTACAACATCTGGCTCTTCTTCCTCTTCTACCTCTTCTTCAAAATCAAATACCAATAACCAATCATCATCTCACTTCTTCAAATATTTCAAGAAAAAATCATCGCAGCAGGAAAATGCTGCCTCTTCATCACCCACAAGTACACACTCCAATGAAGGGTGTACTTTCAACGTAGGAGTTTCTGAAGACAAAAACCGCAAATGCAGAAGAACGATGGAAGATGCCCACACATATATATACAATTTCTGTGATCGAACGGATGACGGATATTTTGCCGTGTTTGACGGACATGCCGGCAAGGGAGCAGCAGAATGGTGTTCCAAGAAAATGCATATTATACTAGAATCAGCCATCAAGCAAATCAGTGCCTCTAACAAAACAGTATGTCACGCATTAAATACAGCATTTACCAAGGTGGATGAACAAATTTCAGATGAAGGTTTAAGTAATAGTGGTACAACTGCTGCTGTAGCAGTAATGAGGTGGGAAAACGATACCAATAGTGAGACGAAAAAGGAGAAGCGTGTACTTTATGTCGCTAATGTTGGCGATACAAGAGTGATTTTGTGCCGCAGTGGCAAGGCTTTGCGGCTGTCCTATGATCATAAGGGGTCCGATCCCTATGAGACCAAAAGAATCATGAATTCTGGTGGAATTGTGGTAAATAATCGAGTCAACGGAGTACTAGCGGTTACTCGATCGTTAGGTGATCGGTACATGAAGCAGTTAGTCAGTGGTTCACCTTACACTACAGAAACTGATCTTTCAATGCAGGAGGATGAATTTATTATTGTTGCATGTGATGGGTTATGGGATGTTTGCAGTGATCAACAGGCTGTCGAGTTGATTCGAGATATCAAGGACCCCAAAGCTGCTAGTCAGGCACTTATCGATTATGCTTTACAGCATTTCAGTTCTGATAATTTAACATGTATGGTTATCAGACTTTAGTGGAGTATATTAGAGAGTGGGCTTTTATTTTTAAGTATTATCTCAACTGTTGGTTACACAAGTAGAGACAGTGTTGGACCTTTTCTTCGGCCGCACTAGTTATTAACGTGATGTATTTTACTGATCACTCTTTGTTCATATTTTTACTGCTTTATACCTGCTTCTACTGCTTAAACTACCACTTCTCAGCCGCATCTTTTTGACAAATGTTTTACTGACCTGGTAAAACAAAATCAAAATCATCCCCAAACAGCCCAATATCCTGCTGGCTATCTTGACCGACTGACCCCAGAAGAGCGTTCAAATCCTCATCAAACGCCATGGAGTTTGGATCATCTAGATCCACGTTGTCGTCTTTCGGGCCCTCTGGATTGGACCCATCGTTCTGATTATTCTCATTATTATTATTGTTGTTATTCTCATTATTCTCGTTTGTGTTGCTTTCATTATTTTTGTCTTCATTATTGTCGTTTTTGTTATTATTGTCGTTCTCGGAAGTAGCTTGAGTCGTACCTGATCCACTGTTATTACTGTCAACTTTCATTTCGTCTGCTTGATCGTTAATATTTTTAGCGTTCAGCTCTTGTGTTCCCACACCATCGCTACCACTAGCGCTACTACCATTATTACCAGACACACCAAAATCGCCACTACTTTCTTTTATACTGTTCATCTGTTGAGCCTCTTGACTCTTTCTCAACTTCTCTCTTTCTTCACGTTCTTTAATCGCAATATGCACCTGCTGTTTACTCAGCTGGATCTCGGTATCAATCTCGTCCAATATCCTCTGGTACTTTTTAACCTCATTATCTATAGCTGCCTGATATAATCCGGGCGGGTTTGGTATAGCTTTTTGCGATGTGTTATTGTTGAGGTATGTTAATAGGTTTCCGGTGGTGACCAGCACAGTATTGACTGAATCTTTGAGTTGCTGATCCATACTGCTGGCGTTGAGCTTTCTGTTTTTGAATAATAAATAAGAATTAAATAAATATAACCAAAGTGAGTTGCTGTATAGATCTACGGAATATGGAAAGCAAGAAAAGACAAGAATAAGCAGCCTATCAAGTATGGTTGTGGTGAATTAAGGATGGTGATGATGGTAATTTGGCCGCGGTGGAGTTAAAGCAGGCAGGACCGATCTCCGAGCCAGTACTGGAGTTACGGGTTTGGCCAATCATTCAACATAATCGTTAGGCGTAATCACTGGACACACCATAAACAGACAAAAATTCCAACTGAAATCTATCGACAATATAGTTTAATTATTTGGTTTCTAATACCATATGTGTGATTAAAAAAAAATCCCCATTTATGACGCCGCACTGGCTCATCGGAGTTCCGGGGTTACCCGACCTCCACGGCCCCTTCTCTAGAAACCACAACCAATCAACGCTCGACTTCCAAAATTTTCCCTTACTACTGTGGTAGTTGATTTTTTTCTAAGCGGAACCAAAAAAAGTCGTTCCCAATTCGAATTTTTACTGTATTTTTTTCCACCCGTCATACTATAGACACACAACACACTTAAATTCTATAGACAGAAATGTTCAGAGTCAGCCGAGCAATTCGTCCAGCTACCAAGGTCTTGCGACGTGGTTATGCTGAAGTCGCTGCCGACAAAATCAAGTTGTCTTTCGCCCTTCCACGAGCCACTCTTTACGATGGTGTTGAAGTGTATGTATAACCAAAAAAAAAAAAAAAAAAATTGACCCTCCACTGCTACCAATAGGCGGAAGCTAATCCTATGATACAGATCTCAAGTTAACATTCCAACTACCGCGGGTGACTTGGGTATTCTATCAAACCACGTTCCTGCTATCGAACAATTGCGACCAGGTCTTGTTGAAGTCATCGAAGGTTCCAAGACTCAATCCTACTTCGTAGCTGGTGGGTTTGCTACTGTTAACGAAGGTTCAACTTTGAACATTAACGCTGTTGAAGCATATCCAATTGAAGATTTCTCTCCAGAGCAAGTCCGATCTTTGACTTCCGAAGCTCAAACTAAGGCTGGTTCTTCTGATGAAGGTACCGCTGCCGAGGGAAAGATTGAACTGGAAGTTTTGGAATCTTTGGCTGTTCATGTTAAATAAATGGATGCCCCGAAAATACAAAACTTATGGTGCAACAAATAATTAAGGATAAAAATAAAAAAAGCATGTAAAAATATCCAATCAATGATGGATCAAGATAATTGACTAATGATCAATTTGTATATGATGATGAACTAATATGTGGAGAATCTTAAAATTGTGGCCGAAAAAAAAAAAAAAAAAAAAGAAAAAGTTTAAACTTTATTAACAATGCACTAGAACTTGACTACAAATAAAGCCCTTCAAGATTCTCTTCAACCTTGTTCTTCATAACTCGTTCTCTACCTTGTCTAAAGTCCTCCGCTGTAACTTTCATTCGTCTTTCCCGCAATGCCAATAACCCTGCTTCTGTGCAAATAGCCTTAATATCAGCTCCAGATAAATCATCCTTAGATGTGACAAACTCGTCCAGATCAACATCATCGGCAAGATTCATCTTGCTTGTATGAATATTTAAAATCTTTCGCTTAGTACCTTGGTCTGGATTCTCAAACAAAATCTTTCGGTCGATTCGACCTGGTCGAATCAAAGCCGGATCTAATGTCTCAATTTTGTTTGTAGCCATAATGACCTTGACATCTCCTCGATCATCGAACCCATCCAGTTGGTTAAGTAATTCCAACATTGTACGTTGAATTTCCCGCTCACCACCAGATGAAGATTCGTACCGCTTCGTACCAATAGCATCGATTTCATCAATAAATACAATAGAAGGAGCGTGGTCGCCAGCTATTTGAAAGATTTGTCGACACAATCGTGGACCATCACCAAGATACTTTTGAATCAATTCACTTCCCACAATTCGCAAAAAAGTAGCACTTGTTTGATTGGCAACAGCCTTAGCAAGTAGCGTCTTACCAGTACCTGGAGCACCGTATAAAATGACACCCTTTGGTGGGTTGATACCCATTTCCTCGTAAAGTTCTGGGTGTGTCAAAGGAAGCTCTACAGCCTCTTTAATTTCCTGGATTTGAGTTTCTAAACCACCAATATCAGCATAGGACTCAGTTGGGGCCTTATCCAGTTTCATTACTGATACCATCGGATCTGTCTCATCTTGCAATACTCCGACAATGGATACACTCTTATGATGGAGCAGCACAGAACAGCCTGGCTCCAATAGATCTTTGTCAACAAACGATCGAATTGACACATAATATTCTGGACCAGAAGTGGAAGTAACAATGGCATGGTCATCATCGATTAATTCTTCCAAAGTACCGACCCCCATTGGAGAACCTCTCATTTCGTCCACTTTTCGTCGTTCATCGGCTACCTTGTCGTCGATTGGCTGCAACCGTTCTTGATTTTGGACAAATTCTTCTTCCAACAGCAAGTGATCTTTGATTCGTTCCATCTTTAGGAGCTTCAACTTGCAACGCGTAGTTGGATACACGCTTGGTAGTTTTTGGGCTGTTTCAGGGCCCTTCTTTTTCTTTTTGTGGCCACGAGTTTGTACCGGTGGTTCATATTTTGGTTCTAAAAAGGGTGGTTATGTTAGTTTTATATCTTGGTGTTAAGTTATATGAGTGAAGGTATTGCATACTATCATTTTTCTGTTTAAATTGTGGTGAGCATGGAAAGTTAGTAAAGTGGCTGGAAAAACGCTTTTGTTGGTTATCATCATACCTTGTCCTTCTTCTTGTCGTCGTTGCCACCTGGGGCACCTGGGAGTCTTGATTGATCTTGACCCTATATAAATAGATAATGTTAGATGTTAAGAGGTTGAATGAGGTTATAGAAAGTCCCATACCATATTAAAGAGATTTAAGTTCTATCAATTCTGAATCACGACAATAAATGGAGATGTTTGAACTACGAATGTCGTAAGAATTCTAAAATGTATGTGTGTGTGTGTGTTTTTTTTTCTCCCTCTGATGGTGTTTTGTCAGCGGTCGGCGGCTCTGGTACGGGTGGTTGGGATTTCTGATCCGCTCGAAGCAGAGCGGCCGGAACTTTGGCTATGATGATCTAATAGGTAGTTTGGCAGGCAGAAAAAGACTTCAAGTCTCCTAGTTTTACAAGATGACAACATTCATGACAAATGTAACCCAATAATGGCATTGCTCTATATTTTACTTCAACAATTCTTCTAAAATTCGGTTACTGGTGGCCTCATCTGCCGGACCCTTAACGTCCAACGTCCGCATGGCTTCCACAATCTTCTTCTTATCGAAGCCCATGGCGACATATTCTTCGACAAATGCTCGATCCAGACCGTAGATATCGATTGGGTCTGCGGCTTGGGCAGTCTCTTTAGCACCGGCAGGCATTGCATAATTTTGGGTCCACTCCTGAGCTACTCGTTTAAACTTTGCGTGATCCTGCAAAAAGTCCTTTGCTACTTCAGCATCCTGAGGATCGTTTGGCTCAGGTGATTGGAGCAAGGATTGGAGTGAAATTAGGGATGATTTCAAGGTCAGGACTGGAGACCAGGCATCCTTCAGACTTTTTAGAAACTGTGTTAGTATTTCAGCGATCAGGAGTAGCTGCGATAGACAGAAAATACTTACATATCCAGGCAGATAGCCCCCGTTTGGGAGGAAATATTCGGATGATAGATTTTTGTATCGAATTTCATCTTTGGAGGTTTAAATGGATCTGTAGAGATCGTTAGTATCGATATTGGAGGGAGGTGAGGAGATTTTGAATCATACATTCTTGCTATTTTTGGAGTCTTGTTAGTAATACCATATAAATCAGTTGGCTATTTGATTTTTCAAAGACATACAGGAATTTGAATATCGACAATGAACTCTCCACCTTCATATGGGGTTCCAGGTGGCCCCTGGAAAGTTCCTTTTAAATGGGAAATATCGGATTCGTTTAAGAATTTCAAAGTGATTTTGGAATTAACATCCTGGCGGACATCATCCATTTCTTTCATGATTCTTCTGGAACGGGACATTTTTCTCTGATCCTTGATTGACTGTGTATTTAATATTCAGTTGATTATCTTCTCTACGTTCTAATTATACCTAGAGTAGATCTTCTGAATGCTGGTGATATGCAAAGAGAGAAGTTATAAAGTTTGGCTGTGTTTTTTTTTGGGAGAACAGGGTTTTATTTTTGTGGGATTTCAAGGTCGGGCGGGGAATAAGATATGGTAATTGGGATCTCGGAAGGAGATGGTCTCGGGGTTATAGAAGGGAGTTTTGGACTGGCAGAGCTTTTTATATTGGGCTGCAATCATTATCATGATGGGAGCACACTTATACATAAGTTTCTAACAATGTTTGTAAAATTTTATGTATTTATTATTGTGTGCAAAGACACAATGTGCAAGCATAAATCTTGAGCCGCACGGAAATGTGGTGAATATCCTCCTTGCAAACTCAGATCAACCTCAATTTACTCTAAATCGGGATAACTAGTAAATTCACTTTTTATTATAGAGATACACTGATAATTACATCACACTCTAAGATTGAAATAATCACTTGGCTTTTACTCCTCTCTAACAGTACATATCGACATACTGATCTACATCCATCTCACCGACCTTTTCGGACTTCGCCAAAATTGCCTCAGCCTTAGCATCACCAAGCCGTCCTCGCAAGTGTCGATCAAACTTTTCCAAAAGGACTGGAGTACCTTCTTCTCTTCGCTTTCGGTGACCAATTGGATAGTTTACCTCAACTTCGTCCAAAACAGTACCGTCATTCAAAGTAATCTTTAAGGCGTTACCAATGTACCGCTTTTCTGGCGCATGGTATTCTTCAGAAAACCGCTTATCTTCAACACATTCCATCTTGTCTCGCAATTCATCAATTCGCTTGTCAGATGCAATTTCATCAGTATAATCATCAGCAGTCAGTCGGCCATGGATCAATGGAACTGCAACCATGTATTGGATACAGTGATCTCGATCAGCATAGTTATACAAAGGACCCTTCTTATCAATAATTCGCATAGCAGCGTCTTGGGTTCGGATTTGAATATGCTTAATATCATCACTGGTCTTCCCCATCTCTTGCAATTTGCCATGCAAAGTGAGTGCTGCTTCAACAGCAGTTTGAGCGTGGAACTCAGCTGGGAAAGAGATCTTAAACAAGACATTTTCCATGACGTATGAACCAAAATCTCTTTGGAAAGTGAATTCTTTGCCCTTGAACAACACATCGTAGAATCCCCAGGTTTTTGCGGTCAAAGCAGATGGCATTCCACTCTCGCCATTCTTGACATGCATGGCCAAGTTTACAGCTCGAGAACAAGCATCACCAGCAGCCCAGCTCTTTCGGCTCATAGTGTTAGGAGCATGTCGATAGGTTCTTAGAGCTTGACCATCGACAAATGCGTGTGAAACAGCATCAATGGTTTGATCCTTGCTCAAACCAAGCATTTCTGAGACCACAGCGGTGGTAGCAACCTTAACCAGCACAACGTGGTCCAATCCAACCTTGTTGAATGAGTTCTCAATTGCTAATCCACCCTGGATTTCATGGGCCTTGACCATGTATTGCAAAATGTCCTTTACAGTGAAGGATCGACCTTCTTTACCACCAGTGGCTTTGTAAAGTCGGGTTTGCCAATCGGCCACAGCCAAGATACCACCCAGATTATCGGATGGATGGCCCCATTCAGCAGCCAACCAACAGTCATTGAAATCCAACCACCGGATGATTGTGCCGATGGAGAAAGCACCCCGGATTGGATCGAGCTGGTGAGGTGTACCTGGAACTTTGGTACCATTTGGAACAACAGTACCTGGAACAACAGGACCAATTAATCGAGAGCATTGGTCATATTTCAAACCCTCGAGACCACATCCAAGAGTATCCAAGAAACACAATCGAGCAGTCTCCATGGCTACTGGCGAATCGATTTTGTAATTGTGAACATATTCAGCAATATCGTGCAAGACCGAATCCGGTTTTGGCCGTATATTATCGTTCATAATTGGAGCAGACATGACTCTAGAAGTTGTGGTGAATGTACGAACTGTAGTTGATGTGCTTAGTGACTTTTTCAGAGCAGAAAGCATGATGAGAGAAGAGAAAAGATTTTTTTTCAAAAAAAAACTGAGGCTAGCACCAAATTAGAAGGAAAAAAAAGATTGGAAAATTGTTCGGAATTGACCCCACATTTATATATACTAATTCATGCCGAGTATGCACCGACATTTGGCCCTAGAGAACACGTTCAGCAGTGTGAACCCCACCCCGCCTCAAGGCCGAACACGGCTTTCTCGAGAGATGTGCCTCATATTTTCCGAAACCTATAGAGATGATCAGAGCTTATGCAAAGCTCTGGTGCTAGGCAGAGACACAATTCCTGGAACACAAGAACTTTGATTCAAATTCGGCTATTCAAGGAATATAAAATATAGCCGCACGAGCGGAACCTCTTGATCATGTGAGCTTTCCCTACGAGCAATTTGGTTAATTGTGCTTGGTTTTAAGAGAACTAAAGCACATTGAGGGCAATTGAATGACAGTTTGGGTGATTTATCTATTGAATTTTCTCATTATTAAAATATAAAAAAAAGACTACTCTGAGATTTATATATCGATGTATCTACATATCGACATATAAATGTATATGTACACTCACATAACCTCCTTTAAATAAACTCATCATCGTCATCATCATCAAAATACTCGTCATCGGTAGCCATCTGCTCAAGATTTGGATCATATCGCAATAATGCACCGATACCACCAAACCCACGAACAAATTGAGCACCTTCCTGACTCTTGTCAGAAACAAATTCTAGAGTAGCACCAAAGTCTTTATAATTTTCAGCCAACCATTCAACAAATAGCTGCTCGCTTTCAACTTCTAATTCAGCACCAGTGGCTGGATCCAACAGATAGTCTCTGTTATCGGTATCCTTGTTGGCATGAACAGTGGAAAGATTGCCCTCAGAATCCTTGAGAGTATATCTAATAGTGTCTAATGCCTCATAAACAATAACAGTTTCGGCAGCGCCAAGCTCCATACACTTGAGAGTATCACTGATGCCAAAACAAAATTTACCGCTGTCTTTAGAAATTTCCTCAAAGTAGCTTACCAATAGCTTCTTTTCTTGGATGAACTTAACATTAGAAAGAGTTTCTTGAGACAGTTCAATAGCCTGGTTAAACCCGTTTTCACCTCCATATGAGACATCAACAATCTTGATAATCTTTTCTGCCAATCTGTTGTCTAATAAGTCGGATTGAGACAATTCGGTCTTGAAATCAGCAGAACCAGCCATGACAAGTCCACTGACATTAACCTTATCTTGGGTAATAAAGTTTTGAACTGCAACTTCTGCTACTTTTCGTACATAATTGTGTCGCTTCTCTTCTCGCAATCGAGCAAATCGTACTGCAGATTGACCACCTCTTCCGTGTTTCTTTGGGAGATCAACAGTAAACTTGTGCAAAATTTCACGGGTATTACCACTTAGGGTACCAAACAAGGCTCCGTTACCATCCATAACGATGAATCCGAACTTGGCATCGGATTCTAATAGCTCGGACAATGCTTCAGTATGGAATTTGTTGTCACACAAGTACAATGATGTGTTGATTGGTTTGAAAGGTTCGAAATCAATGTTTACTTTTCGTTCTTTGCCCTCATCAGTGATGATTTCACCACAGTATACCACCAGTCCGTTTGGAGGTACTCGATTGTATAGTTTGAGCCTCTGCTGTGTGGATGTGATTGCTGATAGTACTGACAATCGATTTACACGTGATTTAATATTAGATGCTGTACCGTATTCTTCAGAAAGCATTTTTTGGATAAGAGGAATTTGACCTTTAGGAGGAATGATCAATGAAATCATGGATGTACCATTACCACGAGCTCTTTCCAAACTCTTAATCAACTTTTTTACTTTCCAGATTTGAATGTTCTTTTCAGCATCTCCTTCTTCTTGTGGTTGACCCATTTTTATAATCTTATGGTATTAGTATAATTTAATTAGAAATTAAAATTTTTTTGAATATTTCAAGGGAAAACGTGGATATGTTTCCTTGATGTTTTAATGATATTTAGATTGAACCTGGGTGTCAAAAAAAAAAAAAAGAATTGTGAAAAAAGGGGACGAAAAAATTTGTTAATAACCGTGGTATAAAGTGTGCGTGAGATGGAGCTAGAGCTAGTATGTGGGTTTGCAGTTAATGTAGCTTTGTCATCATTTGTAGTTGGGATGACTTAATCAGTTAATACTGAAATTTACTCCTACAGCCTGATAAATACGCGTTTTTATGGAACAACCGGGTTACTTGGAACCCCTACCTAGACGAAATGCCCAATAGCCCAAAATAACTACTGCGCCGCCTCTTTTTTTTTTTTGTTTTCCATTTGCTACTGGTTACTTTTTGGTGTTCTACTTCCAATTTTTAATTGTATTTAAATTGTATTAAATCAAGACTTAAAATATAAAAAGACCACTTATATCGCCTGAAAAGTTAATCCAATAGTACAATACAAAATGGATAGCGACAGCGATAGTGAAAGACCAACGTCAACCGCGGTAGATGAAAAGAAAAAGTCAAGGAAGCCACCAAATACAGCATTTCGGCAACAGCGATTGAAAGCATGGCAACCAATCTTGACTCCGAAGACCGTATTGCCATTATTCTTTTGCATTACAGTAATCTTCGCTCCAATAGGAGGCTTGCTACTATTCGCCAGTAATCAAGTACAAGAACTTGTAATAGACTACACACATTGTCAGGATGCCAACACAGATTCAATGTCAAACATTCCAGAGAAATACATCTCCCAGTCATTCAAAGGAGGGAAACTACCCTCCAATCCACCCCAGTGGCAGAGATTGGAGGACAAGACTGACAACTATACTTGTCGAGTTCAGTTTGATATCCCAACTGATATGGGTGCACCAATTTTCATGTTTTACCGACTAACCAATTTTTACCAAAATCATCGGCGATACGTACAAAGCTTCAACGAAGACCAAATCAACGGTAAAGTAGTATCCAACAGCTCATTAAAGAGCTCTGATGATTGTAAACCTTTGACCTTGAACGATGATGGTAAGGCATATTATCCATGTGGGTTGATTGCAAACTCATATTTCAATGATACGTTCCAATCTCCTGTTGTGTTGAACCCTTCAAATACGAACAAAAAGAATGAAACTTATAAAATGACTGATAAGGGAATTGCCTGGAGCACTGACCGGGATCGGTTTAAGAAGACCAAGTATCATTGGAGTGAGGTTGTTCCTCCACCAAACTGGAAGAACATGTATCCTGATGGATACACCGAGGACCAACCACCTCCGGATATCTCGGAATGGGAGTCGTTTCAAAATTGGATGCGAACTGCTGGGTTGCCGAAATTCTCAAAGCTTGTTTTGCGAAACGATGACGATCCTTTGGAAGGAGGTCATCGATATTCTGTAGACATTGGCTATAACTTTCCAGTGTTAGAATATGACGGGACAAAGAGTCTTGTTCTCACCACGAGAACTGTAATTGGGGGCAAGAATCCGTTCTTGGGTATTGCATACTTAGTTGTAGCTGGTCTATGTTGCCTGCTGGGTGTTTTGTTTTTGATTAAGCATTTGATCAAGCCACGGAAGCTTGGCGATCATTCATTGTTGTCTTGGAATAATAATGATCAAGGTGTAGCCACTGGAAATGATGCAGCTACTGGCGGTGGTGCTTCACAACGCCGAATGTAGGTTGTCGTTTTCTTATTTTAGCTATATATATATATATATATTTTTTTATTATCATTGTTGTTACATGTATCCTTTATTTCATCCGACATTGGCTGTGTTTTGATATTATTATACAAATTATTCATACAGATTGTCTAGTGTAAATGACGCCCAGTATCACGCTATTCATTTGACTCTCCTATTAATGCTTACTTTCTCAAACTTTGCAAGGCAGTGGTCTGTCGTTGCCCGAGAAAATGCTTATGTGAATCGCCTGAGAGCATCATCTGAGCCATGTTCACAGCTCCAGAAGTCACATATGTCGAGCGAATACCAACGGGCTTTGCTAAAAGCTCCTTTAGTTCATATTTGGCCGCTCTTAACTCATCCTTGGTTAATTGGTTCGCTTTCTTTGATTTGGCCCCCGACTTCTTGGCGGTCTCCTCTTCGAGTTCGTCTAAATCAGCCCCCAGGTCCTCTGCGGCTTGCTTCAGCCAATCGTTGCTCTTAGTACTAACAGTAACGCTTTCAGTGATCTTTTTGGCCAGGGTAACCCGAGATTTCAAAGCTGCGGCCATATCATAGTCAATATCCAACTGATCTAGCTTGTCACTGTTACCTACGAGCTTTTGAAGCTTGACCAGTGGTGCGGCTTCGTCGGGACTACAGAGGACCACAGATATGCCTTCATGTCCAGCTCGAGCTGTTCGACCTGACCGGTGGACATACATATCAGCACTTCTTGGGACATGATAATGAACTACATGATCAACAGATGGGATATCGAGCCCCCGAGCTGCCACATCGGTTGCGATTAGGATACCTTGCTTGTGGTCTTTGAATCTTTCCAGTGATCTCAGACGCTGTTTCTGGATCATGTCAGAATGTAATCCAAATGCATCGAGCCCCAATTCCTTAAGTAAGGGTGTAATTCGTTTCACAGCGTCAATGCTGTTAACAAAAACCATAGTCCTAGCTGGATAAAGTAGACAAAAGTAATACAGGAATAAATCTTTTTCCATTGCGCCGCACTCAATTACTGTCTCGGTCACTTTGGCTGCTATCGCCGCTGCAGGATTAGCATCTATGAAAACTGGCTCCTGGCGAAATTCAAGTTTCTCTTTTAAAATGTTTATAATATCCTGACTGTTTTTCTTTTTGTTTGGAGATGAAGAGGACCGTTTTTTTGATGTAAGTTTGAACATGAATTCCCTATCAAATGTTGCAGAAAACACGCAAGTCTGGCGTTTGCCACGACCCATGATGTCTAGGATCTTCTCCATCTCTTCGAAATGACCATCCTGGATGACTCTATCTGCTTCATCTAAAACCAAGATCTCACTTCGTCTAAACATGTTGGTGATTTCGTTGCTCGATTGTAGCAGCTCTAAAAATCGTCCTGGTGTGGCCACTACGACAGATGGATACCTCTGCAACTGCCGTGCCTGTTTTTGTATGGACAGCCCTCCAGTTATCGGTACAACTCCAGAGACAGACAATGCACAGTGATTTGCGATTTGCCGCAAATGGTTAGATATCTGATGGACCAGTTCTCTTGTCGGGCCAAAAATTACCCCGGTAGGCCATTTTTTCACTTCTTCGGCTTCTAATTGAAGATGTCTTTGGATGATTGGCAATCCATAAGCTAGGGTCTTACCGGATCCTGTGGCGGCCTTTCCAATAACATCATGGTGTAAAAGCATTTCGGGAATTGCCTCTTTTTGGATTTCAGTCGGATTATCGAATGACATCTTGCTTAATGCTTTCCGGATAGGCAGTGAGAGTCCCAGGCCCCATACATCTGGATATTCTTCATCCTCGTTATTCTCTTCTGACAGTTGTGTGAAGTCCACATCTATCAGTTTTTTATTCATTTGTGTGGATTTGTGAGTTTGCTTCTTTTTATTTAACTTTTCTAATTCCTTATCATTTTTCACATCTTGCTCCTGTTTGTCGTCCTCATCGTCGGATTTAGGTAGGTTCTCCAAATCTTCCTCTGGGAATGGGGACTTATATTCATTATTATTCCCATCTTCCTCACTGACTTCATCAGCATTGAAAGTGATCTTGCCATCTTCGGCTACTTTTACCTCTACTCCGTCTATTTCCTCCAGACCATAGAAGC
>JAJLUM010000004.1:223039-245344 GCA_030564265.1 Blastobotrys attinorum
TTTTTTTTTTTTTTTTTTTTTTTTTTTTTTCTATACTCGTAACGAAAAATTTCCCACTAGCATGGCGCGGCTGACTTTTTATTCTCAAATATAACGGTTCTATTGTTCGCGCTTCCACTTAGAAGTGGATAAAAAAAGTAAAGCAAAGTGACAATATATTGAATTCCAACACATATTGGACCCGTATTAAGCAATTGTATATCACTTAAAGTAGTCAAGTATGTTCACTTCAGGTCTTCCTTCTTTTATTCAGCTCTGCTTAGCTTGTTAGTAATAAACTCTAGCAATCTGACTAAGACGCAAGAAGCTTTACTCTACTTCTTTTTCTCCGAGACTTGCTGTGTCTGCTGGAGTTCTGCTGGTTCTATTGCTCCCACACACTGTCATCATCATTATTATAACCACCATCTTCCTCTTCACCTCTAGCCGGAACTAGTACCAATCTTGTCTCGTATGTCACTTATTAGCCGGACAAGATTTTTGGCTTTATTTCGTACATCTCCTCACCCTCACTTCACTAGATTTAATCGACAATCTTCAAATATCCACATTCGTAGCCTTTCCTCAAGTAGCATTAAAATGGCCTCCAAAAATTACCCAGTCACTAAGACTGAGAAAGAGTGGCAATCTGTGCTCACCCCCGAGCAGTTCCGAGTGTTACGACAATCAGGTACTGAAAGACCATTTACTAATACCGAAATCGCACCAAAAGGTGCCACAGGAGTGTTTCTGTGTGCTGCTTGTGACAACCCGTTGTATAAAACTGGTACCAAGTTCGAGTCGGGATGTGGATGGCCTGCCTTCTACGAGGGCATTCCCGGAGCTTTGGACCTAATTGAAGATAATTCAATGGGTATGCAACGTACAGAGATGAGGTGCTCCAATTGTGGATCACATTTGGGTCATGTTTTCAAGGGCGAAGGTTTCAAGACTCCCACTGATGAGCGACATTGTGTTAACGGTGTAGTACTAAAGTTCAAAGAGGAAAAATAGCTCTATCAGTATTACTAAGAATATATTATATAATTCCAATTTTCTGACTAGCCATGTTCCAACTAATTACTGATTTTCCCCGTTTTCAGATTATCAAACCTCTCGAAGCCCATTTGCCCCTAGCTATCGGTAGGTACCAATAGTTCATTGCCCCGATGATGATCTCCTCTGCTCCGCCGTATGCTAGGCAAGTCTAACCGAATCCAGCTTCAGATCTAGCTCTTTGCCGCCGCCTGCTTAAGATAATAAAAAGTTCGAGCCGCAGAAGGCACCCAAAAAAGCTATAAATTCCAGAGTATCGCACACCTTTGCTGTTTATTCTGGATAATATATATAGGCTCCTAGATACACTCAACTAGTTGGACAATTATTCGAAAAAAACAATAGGCAAGAAATATGGATGAAAGATCTAGTCTCTTACCTAATAGTGAGCTAGCGGTCACGACTCCAAAATACGAAGCTAAATGGCTTGTAAAAAGTGCAGTACCTATAAGTCTGGCTTATGCTCTTCAGCTTTCCCTAACAACTGTGTCTCTATTCACTGTTGGCAAACTGGGCAAAGAAGAACTGGCAGCTATGTCATTGTGTATAGTGCTAGTTGCTGTCTGTGGGTATGGCATTTTCCAGGGCACAGCAACCTCGATAGATACTCTAGCAGCCCAGGCTTATGGCCGAAAGGACTATGAAATGGTGGGAATAATTACCCAACGATGTGTTTTGTTCATGTTCGGAATTGGAGCTGTCATCGCTACCATCTGGACATTTCCTCAGGGAATTCTGAGGTTAGTCGGACCAGAAGAAGCAGTATTCCAAAAAGCGGTCTATTTATTACAAACTATGGTGTTTGATATCCCAGCATACGTAATTTTCGAGGCGGCGAAACATTATTTCCAAGTACAGGGCATTTTCCACGCCGGAACTTGCGTTCTGGCGATATGCTCTCCAGTAAATTTTGCATTAAACTATCTGTTGGTATTGCATCCAGTTCATGGAATGGGGCTCAAAGGAGCCCCATTAGCTATCATATTTACCGATATTTTAGCAGCTACACTGTCAATTGCGTATGGATTATTGCTCACTGATCGGAAATGCTGGCCCAAACCTCAGTTCTCCTCAGCAAAAGTGTTCGAAGACTGGACTCCGATGGTCAAACTGGCCCTATCTGGGGCAGTCATGTTCGAGGCAGAATGGCTAGCATTCGAGGTCATTACATTGGCATCTTCTAGATTGGGCACAACCATTATGGCAGCTCAATCGATCATCGGCAATATTTGCTCTCTAACTTTCCAAATCCCAATGGCATTTGGTTTAGCTGCCTCTACGAGGACTGGCAACTTGATCGGCTCTAGAAGTGAGCAGTCGGTGAAAACTGCCGTCAGGGTTGCCCTCTGTGCTTCATCTTGCACTGGAATCGCCAACTTCTCAGCGATGATGCTGTCGAGGAACAGTCTCGGCTCGTGGTTTTCTTCTGATAAAGAGGTGATCCAAGTGGTAGCTGCTGCGTTGCCATTAGCAGCCACTTTCCAGCTTTCAGATAGTGTGGGATGTATAACTGGAGGTATTCTCCGGGGTCAGGGACGCCAATTCATCGGAGGAATGCTGAATCTCCTATTTTACTATGTGTTTGCAATCCCCTGTGGACTAGTTTTGGCATTTGTTTTTAACTATGGATTGGCCGGGTTGTGGATTGGTCTGGTGATGGGTCTATCTAGTGTCGCTGCTCTGCAGTTTTACTTTGTAGTGAGTTCGGATTGGCCAAAGCTAATCAGACAATCATCATATGTGTAGAACTACTAGTTTAGATATCAAGCAAAAGAGGAAGTTACAAGCATTGCTTGTTGCATTGTCAACCGAATGCTGGCCCATTTCGGAGCTTCATTGTCGGTGAACACACACTCCTGAGGTGCGTTGTTAATGGCAACTCCATGCGATGCCAGAGCGGCGGCTCCCCGCGATGAAATTTACCCGACGTTTTGATGTTTATGGTAGATACAGATATATATATATAGACTTCCCTTCTTCGCTCCTTTTTAGATTTTACTCAAATTTCATTAGTCGGATTCAAAGAAAACAAAAGGATCAGTCTACTTCTATATACGCACGATGCATTTACCGAAATTAGCAACCCTTGGCCTAGCCTCAACAGAGACGTTCTTGGACAAGGCATTTGGACCATTGGATTACAGCCCTAAATTAATGGTCCAGCAGAGCGAACATGATTCATCGCCTCCTGACGATTTTGAAAGAGGCCGTGCTACAATCCCGTCAAAAGACTACTTAGATGACCTGACAGACGGTCCTCTGTATTCGGGAATAGCAACATTTGCACATTTACCGTTAACCGACTGCTATGCCACGGATGCAAAGGACTATGATATCGCTATCGTAGGAGCTCCATTCGATACTGCTGTGACCTATCGCCCGGGTGCGAGATTCGGTCCTTCAGGCATTCGAGAAGGCTCTCGTCGAATGGGTTCTGGGACTTTCAGTGCCTACCGCCCAGAATCAGACCCATTCGAGAGGGCTAATATTGTTGAATGTGGAGATATTGGCATGGTCCCATTTGACAATCGGTTAGCTTTGGATAAATTATATAGGGGACACCGTGCCTTAAGAAACCGGGAAAACAAGCCCAAAGTCATTACTCTCGGTGGTGATCATACCATCACGTTCTCAGCCCTGCGAGCCGCATACGAGATCCACGGTCCAATTACTGTAATTCATTTCGACTCTCACATTGACACTTGGGATCCATCTGTTTTGGGTGGTAATATGTCTAGCTACGCACAACTGAACCATGGAACGTTCCTCCACTATGCTCATGAAAAGGGATATCTTTCTGATAGCTCAATGCACGTTGGAATCCGTGCTCCTTATGTCAGAAAGTATGGCGACGTAGATAACGATCACCGATGTGGCTTTGAATCTGTTTTAGCTCGAGATATCGACTCCATTGGTATCGATGGAGTAGTTGAAAAGATTAAAGATAGGGTTGGAGATGGTAAAGTATATTTGACTGTGGATATCGATGTGCTCGATCCTGCGTATGCTCCTGGTACTGGTACTGCCGAGCCAGGCGGATACACCACACGAGAGTTACTCTCAATTTTGGACTCGCTCAAAGGGTTGGATATAGTTGGAGCAGATGTAGTTGAGGTAGCTCCTGCATACGATACTAATGGACAGATTACAGTGCTGGCCGCGGCCGAAGTCGTCAATAGTTTCTTCTATCTTATGGCGTAGGAGGTGCACTTGTATGATACTCATTATCTAATTTTTTTTTCAATGGTTATATTACTATATTACAAAAATTACGGATTATTTAAAAGAAACAAAAAATTCATGTTCGTTCTTTCTTTTTGTTTACACTTAAATTAGTAGCAGATCACATTCTCTTTCTTCAACAATATCTTCCCAGCTTCGGCCCTCAAGCCAAGTGGTCTGCATAATGTCTAGTGCTGTGGCTATTTGACCAACATTGTCCTGCGATAGCCATTCAAGTCGCGATTTATAAGCATGCCGAGTCCTGTCGTCAATTGCTTCACAACCAATGATAAAGAAAGGGAATACAAGACTTCTCTCAAGTTCACTGCCCGGAGGGAAGACATGGTTCTCAATAACTTTTGTTGCGGAGACTACCAAGTCTTGAACTTCTGCTGAGGAGGTGGCGACTTTCAGAACCCTTCTATACAAACAGAGCAAAACTGAATAAGTGTAGACAACATTGATGATAGTTGGTTCAGTTAGATCTGTGAGGCTCAGGAATCGGGTAAGCTTACCAATAAGGATGGAAACTTCTTCTCGATTGTATGTTTGACTCTTGATCAAATGAGCTACACGAGAAAATAGTGGTACTCTAAAACTGTCGATACCCAGGGGTGGCGAAAGCATCTTTGAGTATTCCATTTCCTTGTAGTCTAATGGTAGGTCCATATATTTTGCAGGTGCGCATAATGCCGATATAGTGTCAAAATATGCAAATGATTGAACCAGAAAAACGGTCGCATCGCCTGGTAGGATTTTTTCCATTTTACTATAAGCCTCAATAAGCTTACGTCGCTTGATGAGCTCCTTGGCACCTTTCATATGGAGTTTCCATGATTCGTTTGCCGTTGCAGCAGCCACCATATTATACGGGACAAGCAGTAACACAGTTGTCAATGTAGCATCATTTGCTATTAGGTTTGGATCCCTCATGGAATCGGAGAGTCCCTTGAGAGTATTTCCCATAAGATCCGACACCAAACTTGCTGGTTCCGGTTCATTGAGAGCTCTAGCACGATGCGATACTGAATATGCCATGAGCAGAGTCATCAAATGAGGGGCTGATAGCGCGATTGCAGGGACAGTTGTCCTGAGGGGATTACCGTCGTCGAATTCTAGTGGAACCAGGAGTTCAGGTACAAATGCTACAAAATGATCGAAGAGCTGGTTGTAGTTGTTGTTTTTCCTGAGCATTTCCGGTTTGGCGCTTAATTCGTTTGGTAGAGATGACCGTATCGTCACTGTGCTATTGACAGGAGGAGAATTTGAAGATGAGGATGATGAAGAAGACATCGAAGAAGGTGACGAAGATAAGGATGAGCGAGAAATTGAGGAGGAGGTCTTTGATGCTAAGGTTAGTTCGAGTTTTTTTTCTATCGGTTTTGTTTTTTTGTCTGTTACTGATGGCTTTGACGACTGCGGCATTGGATCAGTGTCCATAATGAATGAAGAACTATTAGCGCCTATTTTTGAAGACGCTTTCTTTCTACCGCGACGAGTACCACCCCACGATAATACAATAGAATAGTCACATTCAACATTCAGTCTTTTACACCGTCCACAAGATGGTTTCAATTCATCACACTTTTTTTTTTATTTAAAAAAAACTGTTGTTAGCATTCCTGGATTTCTAGCAGATGGCAAATTTCCGGAAGCACATACCTTCATTTTGAGCCGTTTGCCTGTAGTTGAATTTGTCCAAATTCCCGGTGTTAGTATCCGCTAGATTTTCTCGCTGTCTGATGCAACTTACACTCGTGACATCCATTTCTGCTACGCTGGGGTGGTTTTTTAACAGGCCCTTTTTGTTCCTCTAGATTATTTGCTTGATTGACCATCGTGATCAATACTACTTGGTTTGTACTGGGACCAACCGACAACTGAATGTCAAGGAATAGGGTTTTTCATCTGAGTTACACACAGAAAGAGAAGAAGGAAAAAAGTGGGTGGAATATGCCAAGAGAATTCTGCGGTTTCACTCCACGCACGAACCCTACCAGCCGCATGAGCAATAACATTATTACAAAGCTACAAACGAGTGCGAGAGAGATCGCAATAGGTCGCGGGCAACCGAGCCTAAAGCGATATTAGCAATTTGAAATACAGTAAAATGAGGATTATATCCTGTGGTTAATGGATTCAATGGGTTGCTAAAAACTGTTTGGTGTCCTCCTTCATCCATTCCTTATTTTATTTTTTTTTTCTATGGCGCTAAATACTAGAGGTAAATAGTGCATCCGATTTCATAAAAGACTGCACCGCCAGGAACAGAACAGCCGGCTCGAAGGCATAGTGTGCCTGTGAGAGTGGGAGTGGGATTTCTTTTTATACACAAATCGATCTTAATGGGGAGATCCAGTTATACGTACCAGCTCAAAGCCTCTCAGGATTGCCGCGTTATTCTAGGAGGAAATCAGCTTCCTTTTATAATTTTTTTCAAGCCTAGAGTTTTTTAAGGTTTCATCAGAGAAGCTGTCATGGATCTATACATGTGGTTAGGGAAATAAAACTTCTGAGCGTGTGAGCATCTGTCACCCAGACCGGAGGGCACATAAAAAGGAGGCTTTTTGTGCGAGGGTATATCGATTACTACATAATTGAGGCATTATAGTAGCGCTAGGAAAATCTGTGAAGAAGCTTTTCCCAATAAGTAACAAGCTATATATCAATGAATCATTTAATTCTGCACGGCTGCAAGATAATAAAAATTAACAGAAAAAAAATAGGATCGGGCTACTTCCTACATTCGGCAGTCATTCGCCGACCCAGAGCAGCTAGACCTCTATTACCCGGCTTTGGTACCACTATCTCCAGTAGACTGTAACAAAAAGGAGAGAGACGACATCATCAACAGCTTTGTTCACCACAAAAAACAAAAAAAAAAAAAAAAAAATTACGACCGAACCACAATGCTGAAGAGCAAAAACTTAACAAGCGTTCTTTCTCAGTCTGTTCAGCAAGACAGACCGGGCTCTACAGTTATCTCGTCGATTCTTTGCACAAGTGCTGGTAGACCAGTCGCATCATCACACAACACCAGAACTCCCCCGTCACCCCATGCCCAGAATGATGACGAGGATGATATGAAACAGAACCCATACCAGGTCGATAGAACTATGAAGACCAAAGTATATGGGCTTCTGGCGTCGTCTGCATGGGAGGAATATTCGCGTAGCAGTAACAATTCCGGTTGCAAATGGATCTCCATCACGACCACAGACGCTCTGCTCGTTATACATCCTGTTCATTTACATGATTCTGGGCAGACCTTGCTGATGATAATAGTGGCCGATCCAAAGACAGCTTTGGGAGTTGCTGAACGTAAAGCCGCAGAGACGGTGAAGGTTTTGGAGGGTGGATTACAGGGGTTCAAAATATACGACTAGAAAGAGGGAGTGTGAGGTGAATAAAATCGAACACATCCTCCAGAAGAGACAATAAGAGAGGTGTAAAGGCCATCATGAAAGAAAAAAAAATGTACAAAAAATAAATAGAGGAATGGAAAGGGAAAAAAAAATGTAAAAATCTCTAGTTACGGGAAGTCAACAGGAAGCTCCAAGATCTCCTACTAAAATGGTCGGCCCTTCTCGAATTCTGGAGTGTGCGCAATAACATGAGAATCATCAAAAGGATTATCAGGATTCGGTGGCTCCAATAGCTCCTGCTTCTTCTGTGCTTGGCGACGATCGTCATAATCATCATCTCCAAAAGATTCGGAATCACTGAAATCGCTTCCATCGTCCTCGCTATCAGACACATTCAAATGGCGCACCTTGGATTCAATATTCCAATCAGAATCGGATTCCTCGCCCAACGGTTTCGACATCTTTTGATACAACTTCAGTGCTCCAATTAGCTCCTCGTTGGCATGAATCAGTGAGCCAATATATTCCTCAGACTCCACCACTTGGATATATCTCAAAATCTGTCGTCTCAGTGATTTGCACCGATCAAAACACTTGGTAGCCTGATCATTCTCCGTAGACAGCTCCACCTCTCTGTTGACCAATTGTAATGCATTTTTGAGATTCGTAGCTGCAGTGTTTGCCTCTGCAATGGTCGAGTTCAATTTAGGCTTTTCTTTTGCCATATCAAATGCCTTTCTATTTCTCTCTCCAACCCCTCCTGCTCCCTGTCTTCTCTTGGAGGATCTCTTTTTGGTGGCTGACCGTGAGGAACTAGTATAATCATCGACATCTGCTTCGTCTCTACGTTTATCACGGCGTCGCGAAGAGAACGAATCATCGCCATTATCAAAATCACCTTCTCCAACAGTTCTTCTCCTTCGACCACTGCCACTTCCTCCACTGCTACTAGCAGTGCCTACAGTTCCACTAGCGCTTCTACCGTGACCACTCCGCCCACCTAACGCTGGAAGATTACGATTCAAATGGGCCAACCGATCCATACCTCTAACATTTTCATAATCTTTCTCCCATACTGTAGCTAAAGTTTGAATCTTTCGTTTTACTCTGGGATTTGTCAATGGGTCTAGGGCCGTTTGTCTAAGCCTCTCGATGAGCATATCGTCATTGTATAGCACTATAATTTTATTTTTTTTATTCTGTTGTTAGTTCCATATTCCAAGAGAGATAATTGTGCACATACTGTCTAAAGACTTGCCGCCATTTTCGACCAAAGCATCCAATAAAGTTAATGCCCTTAATTGCTTATGTTTACTACCATATTTCAACTTTTTACGCAATGCTCTAGCTGCTTCAGTAGGTCTGATCAAATCAAGAAAGTTAACGGTTATTAGTTTTGCTATTTTGTCTCAACAATTCTATGAAACTTACCCCGTGGGTTGGATTTTAATGATTTCCAATAGTTCCACCAATTCTCCTATATCGTCTTCATCGTACTGTTCGGATGTGAGTCGTTCAATTGTCGTTGTGACCGCTGTATGCGGTTTACTATCAGACAGGAACCCCATTGCTGCCTTCAGGTATATAAAAGATTAAAAGTTATTAATCAAAAATATATGTGCCCAAAAAAAAAAAAAAAATAACAATAAAGGAAAGGAGCAAATTAAATAAAAACACAAGGAGAAGGATGATATATATACACTGAACTGTATATGAATATAGTGTATATGTGTTAGTTTGAGGGATTACCAGGAGTTCCTCAAACAACAAAACCTTGTGATAGCTACGTGTGGGCCTTGTGGCTGGGTTGTTTTTGGCCGGCCGTCGGTCATTTTGCTTCAGGCTGGCGGCATTTTTGAGTTCAGGAACACATGGAGAAGGAAGCCACCCTCACGTGATAACTAGGCAGGGTGATATCATGATTACATAAGATATCTTACTTCGCTTACGGGACGATTCCCAAGCAAGAAAAACTGCTTAATAAAGCTCGGACTCGGCTATTGTAACATCGCATATTTTTTTTTCTCATCGTAATTATGCTTCCTTTACTGATTATTGCAGCATTTATAATCTTTACCATTATTCAAAAAGTCACTGCAAAACCTGTAAATATGACAGCCAAACATCTTGACATTGTTAAAGGATTAGTAAAGCAAAATAAAGTCTTTATTGCCTCTAAATCATATTGTCCATACTGCAAACAATCTAAGCAGTTATTGGCTGGTTTGGGAGCAAATGCCCATGCCATTGAGTTGGATCGTGAAGGTATGTGTGGGTCCAAAAAACCAATTAAAACAGAACTGATACTAACTGGAATGCTACAGCTGAGGGGGGAGAGCTACAACAAGCACTTGCCTCCATGACAGGCATGAAAACTGTGCCTCAGATCTTCATAAATCAAAAATTTATTGGTGGTAACTCTGAGCTTCAATCATTAGGCACATCGAAGATCAAATCTTTGTTGAACGAGGGTTCTTCCAACATCTAATTATATATGTATCTGTGTTCGTGTGTATGAACAAGCAAGATATTTAATTAGAGCATTTATATAATCTTTTTCCTTTTGTTATTTAGAATAATTGTACATCTACTGTTCAAACTGTTCCATTCGTACCTTGACTGCATTCCTGTGTGCATGCAACCCTTCAATTTCAGCCAATGTCATGACTGCCTTTCCAATATTCTTCAATCCTTCAGCACTGAGCTCTTGAGAAGTGATATGCTTTTGAAAACTTCCAGTGTTAACTCCAGAATACATGTTGGCATACCCATAAGTTGGTAGAGTGTGATTAGTACCAGACGAGTAGTCCCCACACGATTCTGGAGAATAGGCGCCAACAAACACACTGCCAGCATTGTCCACAAGGTCAACATATTTAGAGGCATCCTTGAGTTGCAAGATCAAGTGCTCTGGAGCATATTGATTGCTCAATTCAAAAGCTCTTTCCACAGACTTGACCTGTAGAGTAGTAGAGTGAGCAATAGATCCACGAACAATATCTACTCGTGGCAATGCCAGTGCTTGAGTATGCAATTCCTTCTCGACAGCTCCAAGCTGCTCCTCAGTCATGTCTACAGCTATCAATACGACCTGCGAATCAACACCATGCTCTGCCTGAGAAAGCAAGTCTGAAGCCACAAACGCTGGATTAGCCTCGCCATCAGCGATGACTAATACCTCAGATGGCCCTGCCGGCATATCAATACTGACCAACGCTGTTGTATCGTTTTGAACATACATCTTGGCAGCAGTGACAAACTGGTTACCTGGGCCCATGATCTTGTCCACTTTGTCGACCGATTCTGTACCGTAGGCCATAGAAGCTACAGCCTGGGCTCCACCAGCCAATACAATCGACTTAGCGCCAACCTTGTGAGCCACATACACTACCTCTGGGGTTGGAGTCCCATCGGATCGAGGTGGAGTAGCAAGAACAATCTTTTTACATCCAGCAACTTTGGCTGGCACACCAAGCATCAATGCGGTTGAAGGTAGCACAGCCGTACCACCTGGCACATACAATCCCACAGACTCAATTGGTCTAGCGAATCGAGAACAGATTACACCCGGAGCAGTCTCGACCTGAATTGGTTCAGTCAATTGGGCGCTGTGGAATTTTTCTACATTACTAATAGACAAGTCGATAGCCTCTTTCACCTCCGGGCTCAGTTCCATCAATTTCGGATCAAATGGAGCCTTGAGTATTGGAGATTTGAGCTGAGCCTTGTCGAATTTTGCGGTAAGATCAATCAAGGCTTGATCACCACGCTTTTGTACATCTTCGATAATTGGCAAAACGAGCTTCATAATATCAGAGGTCTTTTGAGCTGGTCTGCTGAGAACCTTGGACACCTCGTTTTCGGAAGCATTTGAAACGTCCAGTCTGTTCATTTTGATCTCCTCATCCCCCTTGACACCGCTATCTGGACCTTCTTTGTCGTCTTTCTTTTGCTGTTGCTGTTCCTTCTGATCCTCCTTGGCCGCCCACTTGGCCTTGGCATCACCTTTTCGTCTAGAGATCTTTCTACTTTTAGCATCAAGATTCTTCTGGACATCGCCCCATGATACACCTTCCTTGACAACTTTGGTCAAGGCAAAATATATCAAGTCAGCAGCCTCCCAGGCAACTTCGTCCTTCGATTTGGCATCACACAATTCCTCTGCTTCTTCCATTATTTTGGCTCTGAGCAGCTTTTCGTCATTGAATAACCGTGCAGTGTAAGATCCCTCTGGGGCATTTGCCTTGCGAGCTTGCAAGGTTTGCTCCATAGACGCTACACCTTTGTAGTTTCCAAAACATGTGGTTGCATTAGTGTGACAAAATCCCCCCTTTTGCGTCACAACAGCCTTAATACAGTCGCTGTCGCAATCGACTTCAATTCTTAGTAACTTTTGAGTAGCACCACTAGTAGCACCTTTGTACCAAAGTCCGTGCCGGCGAGATTGGTATACACCAGTCCCGGTCTTGATAGCTTCCTTCACGCTTTCTTTAGACGAGTAGACTAATCCCAATGCTTTGTCATCATCGTCGACAACTAAAGTCGTATAAAGCCCGTCGGATCGATCAGTCTTAAGCCTAGAGATGAATTCATCGGCCAATTTATCTTTATTAAGCTCACCTTCATCAACGACGGAGATACCATCACTGCTTTGGCCCCAAGTGTAAAGTTCTTTACACCCGCCGTTTGGTAGTAAAGATTTCTCAAGATCCTTCGCAATCTGAGAAACATCTTTATCAGATTCGATAAGAATACCGCTACTCAGCTTGTCTTCACACAATGAATCTGTCAATGTGACTAGTCGTTCAGCTCCTACACCTGATTGGCTCAAAATCTCAACATTTTTGGTAAAAATCTTAAAAGCACCAGCATCCAAAAGGCTGATAGCCTCATCTACCGACAGCCCTTTGTCTAAAACGCTAATATCCAATTGGCCAAATGTAGATTTAATCTGGTTAACAATAGTGGTGGCATTTGAAGATTCAGCCGGTACCAAGACCTGGCCCACTACTCCAAACAATTCCACCGTTTTTTCAGATACTGATTGCACTAGAGGTAATACAGGAAACATCTGGAATTATGCCTTCTTATACTTTGTCTAAAATTTTTGTGGTCAGAAGAATGTATAAAGAGAGCGGAAAAAAATTTGGAGATAATGAATGAGTCTTATAAAAGTTTAGTAAAGTCGGGGTGAAAAATTATGGCTCCGGTCTGGGCCCAGCAGGACTTTTACTAGGCAGACGGAAGAGGCAAATCTAACCTGCGCATGGTTAGCAAAGGGGAATGCGGCGGTCATAGTACCTTGCATTTTTTTCTTTTACATGGCTAATTTACACAATAAATTGAGACCTATAGGTCTCGAAGCGGCGTAATAGGAGCGTTTTCCAGGCCGTTGCCAGAGTACCGTACGGTACTGCATCATACTACAATGATAAACCTGACAGCTTCTCCGGGAGAGGGAAAAACAAGTTTGATTAATGTCTCTCTTTTCAATATTACGATAAATGTAAAATCTGGCTCTTTAAGAATGATACTTTATAACAATTTGAGACTGTCCCATAGTCTGGATATTCAATCTCGGGTTATATCTAATCAAGTCACTGTTTAGCTTAATATACCAATGCTATTGAAAAAGTGATCTCATGACTCACCCACCCCATATTAAACCCTATAGCCTGAGCTCATTCTTCGGCATTAATAGGGCATGCATTTCCCAAATCGCATGGTGGCATGTCCCAGTAGGGAGGGAGGTAACGTTCTGGTGGCCCAGTACTGGTCTCGTAGGGCTTTGATTGGACAGTGTCCATAGATGCTGATATTGCTCCTGTAATTGATAATAATATGATGTAACTGGTGTGAGAGAGCAGTTTCATAGTGTTTTGCTTGACTTTCTAGAAGGGACTTCGCTAATCTTGTAGGATATTTCAGAAGGAACTCAGAGAAAAAAGCCCGTGCTTTTATAGTCTTTGAATGTTAGTCTTCGCCGCAATTCCTCATTCCACAACAATGCTCTAGTCCTTGTTAGTCTCATATTACTGCCGTGACTCTGACGCATCACTTAAAGCCGATTAAGCAATTTCATTGCTTATTATTGTATGACTCTCATAGCATAACCCCCCGTTGACATCCAAAATAGGAATAGTCCAAGTCAACAAATATCGGATGTCACGTTCGTTTCATCATAAAGAGGAGTTGTAGCCCCTCTCAGCCAATTCGTTTCGTATAGGTATAGATCCCCAATATCTGGACACTACCGAAAAGCTGGTTCATCTAAAGTATCGTATCTGCGGTACGCTCCTAGTGCTCTGGTATTAAATGAAATGAGTGATAGTGCGCTAAACACTATCCGCCGATCATCCAGGTTCTGAAAGCGTCCACAAGGCTCAGGATAAAGTTGATTCAAGGACGCATCTCCTGAACCCATTAAGTAACACAAGCAACCGTTTATTTTAATTCCAAATAATACTACTTGATTAACCTATGTAAAGTGAAAAAAATAAATTAACAGGAGCTAAGTGTTCAGACATCAATAAACCAATTGAAGAACCCAAAATGACATGCTCAACAGCACACTACACACTTACCCTAGTCTCCAAGTTACTTCCAGAAAGACTTTGCAACATCTTCATACTTCTCCCATTCCCATAAACCTGGGTTGACGGCACTGTTGTCTTTTGTAAAGGCAAAGGCACCATCTTCAGTAGTAAGGGCTTGCAAGATGAAAAGGAAGTCACCTGGAGTGAGTGTAGATGGTTCTTTGTTGAGTGCTGCCTCTCCACGCTTTCGAACCTCATCCTTCGATACATCGGACACCTTCAACTTCTTGCCAGTTTGCTTCTCGTAGGCAGCAATGATATCGTTCTGAGTCAATTGTGTGCCGTTGATGAAGATATGGTCTGGAATACTGGTTTGTTTATGGGCCAAAGAAGCAAGGGTGTTACCAATATCTACCTCGCTTGTCAAACCAATCTTGTAGTCCCCACCAGCAAACCTCTCAACTGCCTGGTTTTCAAAGTCAAATCCAAACATTGGTGGCACACTCAAACTCCATCTGTAGAAAAGCCCAACGTGGACTTGTGGGACTGTTTTGATACCTAAAGATTTAGCCTGCTCAACAAATCGCAATCTTCCGAAAGCAGGCTTGTACTTAGTATTATCTGGATAGGAACCATAGATACCTGGGATAAATACTTTGACTCCTGCCTCAGCGATCGAGTCAACTAGCTTTGTTATGTCAACAAAAAGTCCTGTTGCATCAATCACCACATCTACTCCCTTGAGAGCAGCAAGATTCTTAGAAGAATCTGAGAAGTCTCCAGTAGTGTAATACTTGACATCAGCCGTGTCCTTATGTTTACTGGCATCCTGAGTCAAGGCGTGGATAGGGAAAGAGTAGTTATCTCTGAAGGTAGAGGAGGTTAAAGATTGAAGGATACTCTTGCCTAAGAAGCTCGAGACACCGACTACTGCTACTGTTGGTTTTGACATACTGCCTTAGCGCTTTTGTGTTTTCGACCGTTAAGTTACGACTTGTTGTATATATTGAAGAGGTTATCAGAAGATGATGATATAGTTACTATCTCAAATGGGAGATTATTCTCTGAATTTATACTTTTCTGTCTGTAGCAATTTTGAAATTCCGCCTTATTTCACTGTATAACTAAATCAGTCGATGAGGTGATTCTTTAACTTAATAGCAGCTTCTTTTGGCCACTCCTTATCCAAGTTGCGTAATTTCATATCTATCGATCCGTTAAATTTGTTACCACAAATGCTGTTTATTCTAAAATCACTGCTTAATTGTTCCTCTTTATCTATCAAATATCATTTTTATATATATAAGTATATCTATCCCAATGATTTTAAACTGCCTTAGTTACACATCGTCGTTACAAATGTAAGCTCAGATTGACAACTTTTGTTGCGTTGCGATATCGTCAGAACCCTATCTGAAACTGTGGCGGGGTCCCATCTTTGCTTACAAATCCAGGGAGCAAATCTTTTCTAAGCAGCAACAAGTCAGTCGGTCAACCTTCTAGGAAATGATTGGCACTCCAGAAAGAAAGTACAGACCAATCAACGACTTTTTGGATTATTCACATGGGGACTCTCTGATTACAAATATGCGCTCAAGAAATCACATCAGTTAAAGGAACTACCAAATATGAAAGGGGCCCTAATACCCCTTCAGCTATTCATAGCAACAAAATAACTTTCCTCACTTCTCGAACTTTCTACAACAGAGCAGTTCTTACCTTTTCCACCCAGTTCCATCAGAAGCTACGAACTGACTTTAAGTAGGTTGTATATCGTGAGGCTCAACTCATTGAACGGCTTATGCGGCTCACAACCGAGCTCGGGACACGCAGAATCAGCACATATTACTGGAAGAGATAATATATAATTTATTTCATTTTTAACTTATACGAATAGAATGAGTAGTGATATCAAATGTGAACCTGAGCAAGAACTATAAGAAAAAGTCTTTTACAGATGGGTATGATTTAATTAACTGAAGTTGGTTCTGAAGAGCCAGAAACTTTGGCTGGTGTAGAAGTTTCAACTTTCTGCTCGCTTTGATCTCGTTTGCCCCAAGCTGGTTCGCCCAATGGTGGAGTGTAATCCCTTTTGCCCCAGGCAGGCTCACCCAACGGTGGAGTGTAATCCCTTTTACCCCAAGCTGGCTCACCCAATGGTGGAGTGTAATCCCTTTTACCCCAAGCTGGCTCACCCAACGGTGGAGTGTAATCCCTTTTACCCCAAGCTGGCTCACCCAACGGTGGAGTGTAATCTCGTTTACCCCAAGCTGGTTCGCCCAATGGTGGAGTGTAATCCCTTTTACCCCAGGCAGGCTCACCCAACGGTGGAGTGTAATCCCTTTTGCCCCAGGCAGGTTCACCTGGCGGTGGTGTATATCCGTCTCGCTTTCCCCAGGAAGGTTCACCTGGTGGTGGAATATACCCGAATCCTCGAGTAGTCAAGTCTTCTTCTGCTTCAATTCTCTCATAGTTTACTTCTGGAGCAGGTGCCGCAAGAGCATAGGCTCCAAAGAGTACTGTTGCAATTGTTCCAGTTTTCATAATTGAATGAGATAATTGATTATTCAATGATAGTTCCTATTATCCTGGTATTTTTTTGTTTGACCGATAATATTGATTTAATAATCGAATAATTCGAAATAGATAATAAATTATATCGTCTTTTATACTTTTCTCTGTAATCCTCAAAATATATCAGTCCGCCTTAGCCCCAACGAGTGATCATGATATGCTGTTTCCGGATGAGGTTATCTGCTTTAGGACAAATAAAAGATAAAACTGAGACATAATTCAATTTACTTTTTCATTTCCTATGCTCAAGCAGCTGACTTTAGTTAATACTCAGTGCTCCATTAACGAGTATGGATACAACCTGATGATATTTCCATTGACATCCTGAAATGGAAAGAGTCGTCACTACGACTCTCCTCATATGTGAAACTGCATAGTTTTATATACACCTCAGTATATAATTACCAAGCTAGTGAACGAAGTTTCCTCAGAAATCCTCATATCCCTTGCAGGCTAACTGCAAGAGCCCTTAATCTCCCCTTTCAAAGTGCAATCGAAAAGTGTTCCTTGATGACTTGTTCAGGTAATGATCTGCATAAGCGGCTGGAGAGGATAGTGGATATGACAGAGAGTATTATTCAATCCATAGTATTAATTAAAGGTTCTTGAATATCACACTCTATTTTCAGTGACCAAACAATTGGAAAATGTCTGCATTTGGCGCATGCGCCGCACCGTCCATGCGGCGCGAGAATTGCTACTGAATAATTGGACGTAAAAGGTAGCGTTCTTTATTCGATCAAGTGATATGCTTCGTATAAATGCTATTATAAATTCTAATTATTAGTCAAATATGATCTTCTGAGTCAAATTCTGCATTATTGATGCGTATCAAACTCCTGAAACAAACTGATAAATGCTCAAAGTACGTAATCGGAGTTTCTACCATTCCTAAACAAGCTAGTTTAACCAAAAATTTGTAAAACACATTGATGGGGGATGAAAAGAGAAGAAACTTGGTTTAAATAGATTGATTATAAACGAACATAGAGTCATTGACACCCTCATATCTATGCATGGCAGGTTCGGTACCTTCTCTAGCAAGTTCAAGTTTGTGAAGTGTTGGGTTACGTATAGTCATAAACCCATCGTAAAATTCCCTAGATTGTACAAGACTCCAAGGAGAATCTATGTACTGATACCTTCTCACGTCGTGGCTCAGGATTTGATTTCCGCTGTATACTTGGATAGCGTTTTCCGACTCAAAATACTTTTTTAGAATCCATTCTGTAGCATCTTGAACCTGGACAGATGGTGATATTTCAACGTAGAGGAACTTCAGGTTAGGGATGTCCATTCTTGGGATCCTTGATAAGCATTCGTAATACTGCATTACGGATTGACTCAGCCCGGAAGGTCTTCCATCATATGAAATCTCGTCATTGCAGCAAATTCGCTCCACCAATAGAGACTCCAGAGTAGGAAATTTACTGCACATGGTCATTACATAGTCTGCTGGCATGTTTTCCACATGTAACTGTTTTAGGGACGGACAGCTGGTGTACAGTCTTTCATGATCGTGGTCTAAATATGTAGGTCCAATTATGTGTAACCGCACTAAATTGATCAAGTGTTTGTAGTACATTACGGCTGCTGGAGAACGCATATATTGTGAGAAGTGAATATGCAGATATTCAATTTTCTGGTGTTTAATATAGTAGTCTGCAGAAGTGTTAGTTTCCATATACTGTCTTCCAAACTCTATCACACCAGGTGGTATCCAGTCAGTGTTTTCGGTGTTATAGAGTAATGGGGTACTTTCAATATTTAGCACTCTCAACCGACGGCATGGCGCAAGAAATGTCTTGAGAGCCTCACCGTCCAAATAGTCCACTACCTTCATGTAGGTCATATCACATCTCTCAACAAAATATGGTAGCGGGATAGACAAGAAATCTGAACGTTGTCTGTCGCTGATCGCGAGCCGTAGTGTTTTGACTTTGGTTAAAACCAGCTGGTTGAGATATGAAATCCAATGTACCTCTAAGTGTAGCTGCTTTGTTGCTGAAGGGAAATAATGGAATAAGTTGTTGATTATGGAATCCCAAGAATACCTTTTCCCATTATTGGCTGCGATGGAATACCCTGGTAGTATAGATGTCCAGAATCCCGGGAAAATGATAATTGATCTTAGGTTTTTCAAGTATTTTGGTACTAGAGTTGTCACTATGTGTGCTAGTTCCATATCAACAACATCCCCGTCTGTGTTTTGATTGGTATAAAGATTTCCATTAGTGGTCAGGGCCAGTGGACCAGGGGATTTGTAGGCAATACATATCATAAGAGTATTAATCCATAATCCGATTCCAGACTTACTCAAATAATCTGAGAACTCAAACAAATGCTGCCAGTCTATAGTTCTGGTTGGAGGTTCTAGATCCTGGGATCGCGGCAAAGGGTAGTGGCGGTCATATCCTATGTCTACGCCAAGATTCGGTCGTCTGAAGAACCTATCACAACCTTTGATCACTACAGTTCGCCAAAGGCGTTTACCGGCGTGGTGTCGAAACGCTTTTGAGGCCAGTTGAAGGTTAAGAAGACTATTCGTGTCGCAGTATTGCATAATTATGCTGACAAGGTTTCCATCAATAGTAAATTTGTTGGTACTTTCACCCACTTTAATATCGTTTACCTGAGCACTGATGTACACATCTGGATCGTTCGAGTATCGATTGTGTAAATAAGAATCAATTCCGTAAGTACCTCTCAATTGGGGTGAATACTTCAATTCGGGATTAGTTTCGTTGTATTCTTTAAAGGCATAATTTTTAGAAGCACCACAAGTGGACGAAGTAATATCTTTTACACCTAGTTGACCGGTTCTTAAATCAGAGGTGGCAACGTGATCCTTGTCGTCATGATTCTTCTTGTATTTCCATCTCCTTTTCAACATAGTAGAGACACGATTTAAGGATACCATCCACAGATGACTAAGAAAACGAGGGCCACTTATTTTGTGGACAGACGAATATATATAGAGATATAGACTAATAAGGCCAAAAACATGTTTCAATTTATTTATATAGTCTTTCCATGGATATGCCAATTGCTTATGACTCTGGGCTTGCTTTTTTCGTCACTATGGGCCTGGGACGATTCTCACACATTAGGAAGAAAGATCATCAGTGACAGCGTCATTTGGCTATTAGGTCCGAAATAAGTAAGACCAGCGTGGTTGGAAATCTCAGCTGTGTATGTGTGCGGCTCGCACTACTTCTCCCCCACAGGTTGCCACACAGGAGCAGCGCAAAATCAAGGACAGTTTCGATAAAAGAAATATATAATAATAATAATAATAATAAAGAACCTAATGCAAATATTACAGAGTGACTTAGCTTCTGTCGTTCTTTGTTCAGTCATCATCATCGACTAAATTGAAATGTTAGATAAACTATTTTAAGAAGTTGGGAGAGGGAAACAACTTACAGTCAGGGTTATCACTACCTTCCGAGTCGTCTATATCGTGATCTTCATCTTCCATGGAATCGGCAGACTCATACCAGAAATCGTCATCCACCACATCATGAGGGTCTGAGGATTTTGGAGCTACGTAGGCCATATCTTCCTTTGTTGGCATGATGAACCCTTCTGGTACATTTTTCTTTGACTCTTCTACTTGCTGATGGACGATCTGGTCATATCGCTCCCGATTCTTTCGCCAGTCGACTGCAGCGTCTACATTAGCTGGTGAGCTGATATTTGGACTCGATAGTAGTGAAACAATGGAGATCAGGACAGATTCAACGGTTTGGGCTGGACTCCAAGTTTCTTCATCAGCCTCACCAGAGGTATCGTCACCGCTTCTATGGAGGATGGAAATGCAGAGAGAGCCATCTTTGTATACGTTCGGATGGTAGATAGCTGGGGTGAATCGAAATTTTGGTGGTGAATATGGATAATCGGTCGGGAAAGTCATTTGAGCCTTTTATTTTGTTGAACCTTGTTAGTGTCTATTTCTTTTTTTTTTTTTTTTTTTTTTCTGTGTACGAACATACCTTGAAGTAACCACCGTGGTATGGTGAATCGTCAGAAAGGACCATAACTCCAATATTCCTTTTTTGGTTAGTAAAGTGGACTCGGATAACGCCTATTGAATCCCAGTGTTTTGGGTTGGTTTATTGCTGAACAACTTACCACTGGAAAATATCATCTTCAGCCAACTAAAGTATTGTCATCATTCTAGTTAGTACGCCGTACAAAATAAGGCTGACGAAAAGGGACATAAAGACCTGATACGTAGATCAAAGAACTTGAATAATTCCCAGCAACCATGAAATCATCACTTACGCCAATATGAAAAGAAGGGATAGCCTTGTTAGGGTCCGTGAGTTCTTTGAACTGCTTTAGAAGAAGAGAGGCACTTGCCGACGCCATATTTCGTTTTTTTTTTTCTCTAGATACTTATTTTTTTCTCTTACCAAGAGAATTTTTTTTTTTTTTGGGGTTCTCCTGTTCGGATCTACTAGTAGTTAATACTATAGTCTGTCTAATATTTATCGACCTTGTTGTGTATAATAAGGTCTCGTTGGATTCGGTATTTTCGTATGTGGTGATCTGTACAGATGTTGTGAGTGAGGAAGGGAGAAAAGAAGAGGAGGATTCGAAATCAACCGACCTGGAGGAATTTTAAACAAGGCTCGAGGTTTTTGTTTTTGGGTACCGTTGGGGTCGGCGGCGGCTTTAAGCTTGACCTTGGGTTTCAAACTATGCGCGACCAGTAGCTCTAATAAGGTACTCTAATGGAAAGCTTGGATTTGGAAACTACGAGTCGGCTAGCTGAATGGCTTGGAGATTGGGATCTCGAGTATTAAGTGGCTTTTTTTGAATGAGGAGGTCAAGAAGGGTCGTATCTCGGTCTTATGTAGGTGCTTGTGTTGTTACCCAAAACGGAGCTTTTGCCTGGACTGATTTTCACACGTTGGATGTGTTTTAGTATCGCAGTGGTTCTGAGAGGAAATATATTCAGCAACCAGGGCTATGAATTATGTCGATATGTGTCTAATGAGTTGGAATTGCGGATTCACAAAAAAATTTCGGTTACCAGAGGTAGAGTGGCCAAAAAAATTGACCCAGACAGGACTCGAACCTGCGATCCTCGGATGGTTCAATACTTGAGCAACGCTCGTTATTGGAATCCGATGCCTTAGCCACTTGGCCACTAGGTCTAGAAGTGCAATGTATTGCGACGGTTTTCCCCGTTCTGCGTATAACCGAGATTATTTTTCGTGAGGCTGACATGCGGCTCGAAATGTTTCAGGTGGTCCGACCAACATATATTTAAGGTAATACAAGTGTTTTAAGCGGGCGCGTTTTTTTTGCTTAGGTTCCATGAGTCCATCTTGGTATATTAGGGGTTGAATGAAAAGGACATCGAGGCCTATCTACTCATGTTGTAGTGGTTGTCAGCATGGCTCAGGGGGAGTCTATGATCGGCACGTTGCATTAAACTTGAGAGCTCGTATCAATTTGAATGAAGTGTGTCGTATCTTCTCTTTAAATGATTTTTTTTATCTTCTTTCTTTTTTTTTTTTTTTTTTTTTTTTTTTTTTTTTTTTTTTTTTTTTTTTTTTTTT